>PVKS010023779.1:0-31902 GCA_004027875.1 Aplodontia rufa | reverse complement strand
ATAAGCAGCATATGGTTGGATTTTGTTTTTCCATACAATCTGCTAGTCTGTGTCTTTTGATTGGTGCATTGAGACCATTCACATTTAATGTTAGAATTGTTATGTGATTGTGGTTCATATTCACTGTGTTTTATTAGTAAATTCTGTGCTGTCTTAGTTGTCTGTTGGTAGCCTGTACCTTTCTGATTGTGAGTTTTGAAGAATATTAGCTTGTACTTGTATCTGGAGTTTATCTTTGAGAATTCTTTGTAATGCTGGCTTTCTGTTCACAAATGCTGCAAGTTTGTTCTTATCATGAAAAGTTCTTATTTCCCCCTCAAATTTGAAGCTGAGTTTTGCTGGGTTTAATATTCTTGGCTGCATGTTGTATTCATCCAGGTATTGAAAGATCACCTTCCAAGATCTTCTCGCTTCCAGAGTCTGAACTGAAAAGTCAGATGTGATTCTGATTGATTTGTCTCTGAATGTGATTTAGCATTCTCCCTTATCGCTTTCAATATTCTTTCCTTGATTTCCCTGTTGTACATTTTGAGTATGATGTGTCTTGGTGAGCTTCTTATTTGATCAGGTCTATTGGGTGTCCTGTAAGCTTCCTGGATGAGCATATCTGACTCTATTTTTATATGGGCAAAATTTTCTTTAGCAATTTTCTTGAGAATATTCCCTATCCTATTTGTTTGTGTTTCAATTTCTTCCTGTATGCCAATTAAATATTTCTTCTCATATCATCCCAGAAATTTTTAAAATTCTTCTCGTGTTCTGTGAGTTTTTTTTTCTTTTTTTAATCATCCGTGTGGTCTAGCTTGCTCAGCCTGTCCTCATTGTCAGAAGTTGTTTGTTCAAGAGCTGAGATTCTGTTTTCTGTAGAAGCTAGTCTATTAGTAAATTCCTCCATTGTTCCTCTCATATCATTGACTGCAGATTTTAGCTCTGTTACTTCCTTTTTGAGTATGGGTATTTCTTTGATAATAGAGATTTCATCTCTTGTGTTTTCTCACTTAGTGCCTTCATTGTATCTTCTTTTAGTTCATTGTTCCTTTTAGTAATCAGATCATTGATAATATTTTCAAGGTTTTCATCTTGATCCCTATCCATGGCATCCTTTTTGGGAGAGTTTTGGGTTTGAGGCGAACCTCTCCTTGTTTGATTCTTCATTTTGAATAGCTTCCTTGTGGATCTCTGAATTGAAATTTCCTGAGGGGAAAGCAGGCAGTTCCTCAGGTGGTTTTCCTTGCAAGTCAAAGTGACAGATGAACCTCCAACTGTTAGATGGTTACCTTCTTCCAGATGCTGTTTCTGCCTAGGTCCTGGTGTTGCTCTACCTTTTGGTTATGGGCTGCAGGTTGCAAATCTGAACCTACCAAAATGGAGACCTACCTTCCAGTAAGTCTCTAAAAGGCCCAAAAAGAACACGTGGCATCAGTAGGCGGGGGCTGCTTGAGATGGTGACCCTCCTCTGGGTGGTCCTGAGCAGGGCTGCTCTGGAAGGTGGTCCTACTGATGTTGTCCTGAGCACCTTCCAGTGGAACTCAATCAAGCCCAACAGGAATGCAGGAAGTAGATATGTGGGGCTTCTCCAGGTGGGGAACTTCCCTTGGTTGGTCCTCAGCAGGGCTGCTCCAGATGGGGGTCTTATGGGGGTTGGGGTTGTTGAGCACCTTTTGTTGGGACTCATCAAGCCCAGCATTTACCTATTCGGCCTTTGAAAGGAAGAAAATTCTATAATATGTGACAACCTGAATTAAACTTGAGGTTATAACGTTAAATAATCCAATCACACAAATATCAATGCCACATGATTCCAATTACTTGAAGTACCTACTGATGCTGATTTGGTGAATTTGGGTTTGTGTCTCCCGGAGACAAAGAATAAAACGGAGGGACAGAGAGGCAAGCATAGTAGATGGATTTTATTTTAAGAAAATAATAGAAAGCAAAGCACAGGTAAGAGTAGACTTCTCCCAGAGTGGGAGAAGGGGACAGAGCCTAAGAGGGAGCTACATTTGCAGTTTTTAAAGGATATTCTCCCTTCAATTTGTTATCCTCTTCCTTTCCCCAAACCTAGGACTTGGGCACAGGAAATTCTGTTTGGGCCCAGTCTTTGGAATCAATAGAAGGAATGGTGCCTTCCTTAGCAAAAGGGAGTGTCTGCTCTGGACTTACCTTGCCAGACCCTCCTTACTAGCATTGGGGGATGTCAAACTGATCTTAATAGAAAAAGAACCAGATTTTCCCTTGATTGTCTCGAGCATTCTAACTACTCTGATGGCCTGACTTTTTCCCCTACTCATTACAATAGTCAAATTCACAGAAATGGAGAGTAGAATGGTGGTTGCCAGGGACTAAAGGAGAGGGGAACAGAGTGTTGCTGTTCAATGCATGCAAAGTTTCAGTCATGCATAAGTTAGCTCCAGGCATCTTCTGTGTAACATTTTGCCCATAGTTAACAATACTGCACAGTACACATAAAATTATTTTAAGAGTGTCAAACTTTTATTGAGTATTCTCACTACAATTTTTTTTTTAAAAAAAGGGGAATGAAGTGAGGACTGTATGAGAATATGTATGCAAACATCCATTGTGAACTGTGAAACTTGACATAACCAATATCCACAAAACATCCAGGTCCATCTTTTAAAGTCTAATATTGATGTTGTCTCATTCTTAAGCTTGAAACTCTTTAAATATGATTTTTCACCTAGAAACAAAGACTCTTTTCAGTGCCCTCCACGTCTACACCACACACAGGTGCACGTGCATGCACACAAAAACACCTGCTGCCCTCTGAACAATCTAGCCTCCTTTGCATTCTTGTAGTATTTCAAATAACTTCTGTAGCTGAATTTTCTATACTTTGGCTCTTTCTTAGTTCAAGTTCTGTCCCTGTGGAGATCTTTTTAGACCAGCCTATGTAAATTACGCTTTCCCTTCCCTTGCCTAATTGTTCATCACATTAACTTGTTCATATACTTCCCATTACTACAGTTTGAAATTGTCTTGTTCCATTCATTGTTAACATATTCGTTATTTCTCCTGTCTGCAAGGGATTAAGGACTTGGCATGACATGTTCTCTCTTCTGTCCCCAAAACTCTAACAGGATTTGCTACATAGTTGACACTCTATAAATGTTTATGAATTTAAGTGAACAAGTGAATGATTTAAATAATGACCAAAACCCAGAAATAAAAGGGCAAGAGGACAATCATAAGTAAATTCAGGAGGTATTTGCAATTGTAAATAAGAAGCTAATGGATTACAGCCCATAAGTGGAAAACAATAAGGTAAAAAATAAGGTAAGAGAGAAAGAAAATTGGCACTTTTCTGGGTAAATCAGGAAGTTATTTATTTTAGGAATTAATAGTTATTTAGAAAAGTAGCTTTTGTATGTCATTTGACAGAACATTTTATTATTTATGTGTTGTAAATAATAAAATATTAATTATATTTTATATTTATGTATATTTGCTGTGTCTATCAGCAATATATTTCAAATTTAGTTGGACTCTACTGAATGTGGGAAGAATAAGGTTAATTTTAGATACTAAACCTTTGGGAAGGAGCAGAGAGACTGGGTGGACAAACAATGGGATGTGCTTGGGGACTTCTCAGGACAGTTTATCTCACAGTAAGTTCTTCTCCTCAAAAAGTCAGGTTCCTTGGGCTGAAGCTGTGTCTCAGTGGTTAAGGGGCTTGCCCGGCATGCACAAGTACTCGGGTTCAAACCCCAGCACCCATGTACACAAGTGTCAGGGCAACAAAAGCCATGTGAAAAATTCATTAAAAATTGACTCTCTCTCTTTCTCAGTGTCCTCTCTAAAAAAAAAAAAAAAAAAAAAAGTCAGTTTGCTTTCCAGATTACAATTTTCTAGGACAGAGGCCCATTGTTCATGAAGCGACATACCTTGAGATCCTTTGCAAAAATCTTCCTTATTTTGTCAAATGAAAAAGACCAATCCTTGGAACTAAATATTTGGTCCAGGATCAACTGTTGTTAGTCATTGGATGAAGAGCTAAATAACAACCTGAAGATTGCATTCAGTGAATCTCTTTGAGACCCCTTTCATTTTACCTAATAAATTTCTTCTGATTTACTGTTTTCATTCACATAATTAGTCATGCATGGAATAGATGGAACCTAAGATAAAATTGTGAAATAATGAAGTGATTGTAGGTGTTTTTAATCTCTGCAATTGTCTTTCAATATTCATCCTATCCTAAAAGGGAAGCAGTCCTCTACTTGAGGAGGATCAGGACCAGCTGGGGCTTACCTCTCTGTCATTATGGAACCCAGCAGGAACAGGAATCCTGACAAACCAGTTTAGCTAATTCTCTCATCCTTTTGATGAGATACCTGATGACCATAGACACCTCATCCCCCTGGCCTATCTTCAGGGTAATAAGATAATTCTGTCAAGTCAGTTTAGCCAGAAGCCACTTATTCATGATGCTTCCTCTTAACAATTTTTCCCTCCATTGACCCTCACCCTTTCCTTGATTCTAAATCTCCACTGGTTTTTGTTGGAGTTACAGTTGAGTCCACCACTCCCTCCCACTGCAAGACCCCATGACAATGGTTCCTGTACTTATTGGAGATCCCTTGAATAAGGTCTGCCTTTACCACCCTTCAAATGTCATTACTATCTTTTTCCTTAACACCCTAAGTATTCTTAATGTGTCTGTAATGGAGCCTAGAAATAGGATTTTTTATAACATTTTGGGTTATTTTTATATATAGGATTGAAAATCACTTTATCTTTGATCCTATAAGGATAGAACTTGGTCTCCTATCAAGGTATCTTGATACTTTGGTATCTTCTGATTAAAGAAAGGGGTATTATGTCAGTCAAGTTCTATTAAGGAAAGTAAATCTACAACTGCCCTTAAGGAATAAAATATTTATTATAGGGTATTAATTAGACTTCAACAACCCATTGTTGAAGGAGCCAGGGATGTAAAGTACAGAAAAGGGAAGCTAGAGGACAAGAGCAAAGTTACTAACTAGCCCCACCTGAATCTCTAGGGGAATGGTAAATTGGTCAGAAAGTCTGGGAAGCTAGGCTTTTCCAGCTGTGGAGAGTGACTGTGAAGGGGAGATGGTGGAAAAGTGTGCCTGGTGGTGGTCAGGACCCTGGCTCAGCAGGGACGCTGCTGGGAAGGGTAGGGAGGAGGACAAGCTGGCTCTACTGCCCTCTAATCTTTCTCTTATTACACCTCTGAACATGACACCCTGCAGTCACCACTAATGATTTCTTTTGCCTCCACATCTCACACAAATTTCTCCTTCGTCCCATTCTAACTTGGAGCAACAAAGAAAAGGAGAAACTACAAAGATAGTTTTATTTTAGCCAAGTTGATACCTACAGTTGTCAAGAAGATGACATGACAGGATAAAGGGCCTTAAATATAGCCTCAGACAGCTGCTATAGTTTGCTCATCACACCTACAAATAAGGCCAGTCCTGTTCAAAAACACTTTCTAACCACCTCAAAGCTATGAAGATGGCAATTGTAAAAAAAAAAAAAAAAAAATAGGAAGGAAGAGAGGGAAAGAGAAAAAACAAGTATTGGTGATGCGGGGTTTTTTGAGACGAGGCCGAATTCTCTGCTCCCGCTGACAAATGGAGTCTGGGCCACTACAGATTCCAGCAGCCAAAATAGCCCACTTCTAGTGTTTGTAGCAATTCCTAGCTAAAAGCTGGGAGTTGTAGCTCTTGGTGAGGTGGAAATTCACCCCGGAAATTTGGCACCAATCTTCTGGGTTCTTGTCTCAGGAATTTGAAGAATTAAATCCATGGACAACCACGGAAGGAGGAGTAAAAGGAGTAGGATTTATTTAGGGAAGGAGAGCAGAGACTCTGCAAGGCGAAGGGGTACCTGGAAGCAGGACACCATCTAATGGAGGTCAGGCCAGGGATTATATTGATTTGGGGTATGAGCATAATTAACATTCATGCAAAGCAGGCGTTGAGAAATGCATCTACATCATTGGTTGAAACCTATGCAAAGCAGGCATTGAAACTAAGTACCAAAGTCATTGGTTAAAATATGTGCAAAACAGGTAGCAATTCTTTCCAAGTTCCCATCCGTGTGCACCCTCATTTCTTAGTTTTCCTGCCTCAGGGACAAAGGAGTTGCTCCCACAGGTGAGCCTCATGGCCATTTGCCTATGAAGGCCCTGAGTATACCCTGTCAATCACTCTGTACCAGCTATCTCTTAGATGGGGCCCTTTGTCCTGACTACCTAGCCATTTTACTATAAAACTCTCTCATTGGCAGATCCCCAACTTGAGAAAAACATTGCATCAGTGGTCTCAATTTAATTTATTTATGGAGAAGATGGAATGTATTAAAGAGGAGAAGAAAGAGAACCACTTGATCTGCAAACAATACAAGAAGAAGCATGAGAAAATTATTTGAGAACACACTTTGATTAAATACCTACCTTAAAAAACAACTCCATGTCCACCCAAATAAATCATGCAAGTTTCAAAGACTAAAAAATAGTTTGTTTTTTTAAAAAAAAAGCACAAGGGAAAAAAGATGTTCAGAGTTATTTGAGTGTTTTGCAAGTTGAGATTTAAAAGACTAACACACAAATATAAGTTAAAGAAATTAAGCATAATTGTAATAAAGAAATTAAACATCATGAAAAAATATGAAACCATTATTGTTTTAAAAATACCACTCTCTCCTCTCTCTTTCTCTAACATATATACAAATATATACAAAACTGAAAGGAAATAAAATGTCAGAATTATCTTTAAGACTTAGGATTACAGAAATTATTTTCATCTTTATTTATTGCTTAATAGTGTGTGTTTTTAATACTTTTATCACCAGGAAAGCTGGAATGCTATTTCAAACAAAGTAAGAAAAGTTCCCCTCTTCCAGTACTATTTCTTTCATAGGAGTCAGTGGAGGAAGATGATCAACACAAATTGTCCTTTTGAGAATCAGGGCTCCACCTCCCTGGGCTTGGGGATTAGAGCAGGGCTAGGAGGTATTCAGTGAGCATTCTGGAGCTCTGCCTGTTGCATCTGGGTAAGAAAGGCTAGAGTTGCAGGTTTATAAATAGGGGTATCCAGGCGTGCAGTGACGTTGAGTGACTTGTCCATAGTACAGGAGTGAGTCAGCAGCAGGCCAGACTCAGGTCAGAATGCGCTCATCCGGAGCAGTTTCCATGGCCCCCGACAGCTGGCGTGGAGAGCAGGAAGAAGACCTTTGTAGAGCCCTGTGAGGAATGCAAGACACATGGTGTGTGTGGTAGCCAGGCACTGCCGGAGTGCTTTTCAAGTGCAGAACCAGAGTTAGCAAAGTGTTAATCACTGTGTTGTTTCTTTCACAGCCTGAGTAACCTAAAAAACACATCAATCTTGCTGGGAGCTGCACAATACAGCAAAAACATTACAGGTTTGGTGGTCAGGACACCTGGCCCTATCACTGTTAAGCTTTCATTAAATGTTTGTTCACTAAAACCCACTATTTTTCATTCCTTTTCAGTTTTATGTCAAGATCATCAATCACTAAAAGGAGCCATAAGTGGTTTTTCTGGAAACTCCCAGCATGGTGATACTGACTGGTCCTGAAAACCCCTTTTGCTCTGGCTAATGGGCTCTTCACTTCTCCACTCATGGTTTGAACCCATGTAGACTTCTAGACATACAGGCCCAGACAAGATGAAATTGAGCAGATACTTCTCAGAAATTCGTTCATAACATATCCAGGGACACCTTCACTTTATTGTCGTTTATTGTAGCTACAGTAGCTTGGTGACCTGGATCCTGACTGACTAAGCCACTGTCTCTGACTCCTCATCAGCAGTTCTTAGTTGGACTGCATGTCAGAATTGTCTCAGGAAGCTGTAGGATCTTAAGTGCCTGGGTCCCACTGCCAGAGATTCTGATTCTGGGATGTGGGATGTGGGCAGTCAGGACTTGGGAATTGTTCAAAATACCCCAGGATTCTAGCTGCAACAAATGTCAGGGATCTTGGTTTGTCCATGGTCTGTTAGCCTTGCATATTTGTCTTTATTGCTAAATCACTCTAAATACTGCTAGGCTCCCTGCATCTCTCAGCAACAATGGAGCTGAGGACTTAGTCTCTCCTTTTTTTTTTTTTCAGAATTTTTAACTGGCACATAAAAGCAAAAATGGTACATGTTAATGGGGTACCATGTGCTGTTTGATACATATATACTCTGCAATGTTTAAGTCAGGCTAAACATAACTATTTCCTCAAACAGTCCTCATTTCTTCTGAGGGATCACAGGGAGGCCACTTCTGGTGATGCTGGAAGAAGATCAAAAGCAATTGCTGCTGCTGGGGCCATGTTTCTGGGATGATTCAGTCAGGATGGGCAAGGAGTCTTTCAGCCCTCCTCCTGTCTTCCATCACCCAGTAGCACACCCTCACTGGGACCAACCATCGAAGGACAAATTAAGTATCACAACTGCAGAATACAGACACCTACTTTGAAGCAGAAGACAATAGTTTAATATCAGGAGGAGTCTTATACCTGAATTACCTATATCAGTGTCCTTTAGTCATTTCAGAACCCAGGTCTAGCCATATACTTCCACCCACTGGTTTCCACTTCCAATATCTGAATGAAATTCAGAACTTTCTCAATAGGCCCTGTTCCACTCCTGTGCTCCCTGATGCACTGTGTGCCCAGCATAGTGGAAGTGGACTTCCTTTCTTCTTCATGCTCACCATGCTATCTTTTTTTTTTCTTTTTTAAGACAGAGGGACAGTGAGAGAGAGAGAGAGAGAGAATCAATTTTATTTAGTTTTTCATCTGGTTTTCATTGCTCAAACACTTTGTTGTGCGTGTGGTGCTGGGGTCTGAACCCGCATCCTCGCGCATGCCAGGCAAGCACCCTAACCACAGAGCCACTGCTCCAGCCCTCACCATGCTCTCTTTAGCCAAGGAGACTTTATGTTTGCATCTCTATCTCTTCCCTCACCTTTGCTCACAGATAACTCCTCTTCTCCTTCCTCCTCCTTCAGATCCCATTTCAATTCCCTTTGACCTCTTTAAGTCCAGCCCTTCCATTTTACAGTCTTATGATATCATGCAGCAATTCCTAATAGTTATTACAGACATTTACTTGTGTTTGTCAGATTCCTTTGTTTACTTCTTCCACTAGACTATAAACTCCCTGGGGAATGAACTGTCTCTCTTTGCTTACCTCTTAAACCCCAGCATCCAACGCTTTGGCACAAATATGTGTTCAATAAAACTGGCAAAATGTACTAAGACTCCTGCCCTTATTTTTTAAATCACATTTAGAGTTAGTTTCTACCTAGTTAGAAGATACTGTCCATGAGGCTGAGTCGTTGCCTCTTTTGTTCACTGGTGTAACAAAACTACCCAGAGCATAGCTTCCACAGAATCAATGTTCAGTTATTGTTTGGGTCTGGAATCTGCCCCCAGAGGCCATGTGTTAAATATGTGGTTCCCAGCCTGATACTATTGGGACAGTGCAACCTTTGGGAGGTGTACACTGAGGATGTACCCTTGAAATGGATGACAGGACTCCAGGCCCTTCCTCATTCTTCCATATCCAGTCCATGAGGTGAGCAGCTTTTTGCAATTATTTGCTTCCACTATAATGTGCTTCCTTACCACAGGACCCAAAGCAATGGGGTCAAGACCCATGGACTGAAATCTCCAAAACTATAACTCCAAATAACATTTTTTCTTTATAAGTTGATTATTTCAGATAGTAATTATAGTGACATAAAGATGACCAACCATTCGGTTAGTATTTACTGAATGGTTCTACATGAAGCAGCTGTGGCTAGCACCTGAGAAGAGCTGTTTCCCTGGCTGATGTTGTTGGGAAGGTGACATTTCTCTCTTTGATTTCTACCTAGTGTTGCTTTAACTTTCGAAACTTCTGCAGCAAACTTATTATTAAGCAAACTGTGCAGGGCCAGGCATAGTGCTGTGCACCTGTAATCCTAGCAACTAGGGAAGTTGAGGCAGGAGGATCAGAAATTCAGGGCCACCCTCAGTAACTTAGCAAGCCCTGAACAATGTAGTGAGACCCTGCCTCAAAGTAAATAATGCAACCACAACATTAAAACCTGGACAGGTAGGTCAGTGTTAGAAAGCCCCTAGATTCAATCTTCAGTACCAGAAAGCAAAAAGGAACAAAAAGAAAACTGTATATGTAACTCACTTCCACCTCTTGCTCCATTCACTTCAGGCCAGAGTTAATGACTAGAATTTGGAGGATTTTCTTCTGCCTTTAGGCTGGGTATCAAATTTCCCGAGGAAAAGAGCATCTTGAATTATTATCTTAGTTCTCAATCTCCTTGCCCCTTTTTGATTCAATCTTTGCTTTGAATTTTTTGCATGTAACTAAATATTTTCTCCTACTCCTTTAATCTATGATCTCTAAGCAAATGCCCCAGCTTTTGACTTTTTGTCTTACTTCCGGACTCCTAAATATGGATCATATCTCTCATACAAACAAGACAAATTTTTAATGATAATATTTTCCTAACCAAATGGAAAATGAATAGGTTATTCACATAAAAAGAAATATCCATAATCAATCCACCTAAGCAATGCATTTAATCCTCCTGACAATCTAAGAAATGCATATAGAAACTACAAGGAGAAACAGGTTTCCTCAAGACTAGGAAATATTTTCAAATTATAATAGTGCTAAGGACAGTGTGATGAGAAAAGTAATCTTATAACCTGATTATGAAGTAGAAATTAAAATAAAATTTCTGTAAAATGATTTAGCAAGGTATAAGAGGGGCCTTGAAGAGTTTTTTCTCTCATTTCCAATAGCTCCTTTTCTAACAAGATATTATGAGAAGGTTATAAATACAAACTTATTATTCTCAGAAAAAAATTGGAAGCAATCTATATACCCTATGTTAAGAGAATAATTAAATAGTCATCAAATGCCCTGTGATGGAATATAATGTTTTCACATATTTGTGAGTTTTTTCCTTACTTATGATTTAAGTATAAAGAGAAATTATAATGGTATATTTTAAGTGACTTAAATGACTTTAGCTGTGCAAAAATAAATAGAAACAGACTGGGGAAAGTAGACAAATAATGGTGATGTTATTTGTCAAATAATAATGACAGCGGGAATTTGACTATGTTTTATTTTCTTTTACCTCTTGTATTTTCCATAATTTACTCATAGATCACAATTGATAAATCAAAAACAATGCAAAAATTAAAGAATTTTGCATAAGGCCTAGATTACTATCTAGTACTGGTAGGGAGCAAAATTATAAACAACAAAATATCTAATAAAGACTATATGCTAATTTGGTTATTGACAAAATTTGAACATAAAAAGAAATGTTGATTATGATGAGTTCTTGTTCAGGTTTGGATGAGTGAGGGTATGCATTCTTCCAGAAAACCTGATGATGACTCAGTTGGGGAACTTCTTATTTTAAGAAAAAAATTGGGGGGCTGGAGTGGTGGCTCAGTAGTTACAGTGCTTGCCTTGCATGCATGAGTACGTGGGTTCAAACTCCAGCACCATGTACACAATGAAGTGTCTGAGCAACGAAAGTCCATGAAAAACTAAATAAAATTGATTCTTAAAAAAAAAAGAAAAAAAAAAAGAAAAAAATTGGAAGCCATTTTTAGAAGCCATCCCTTAAGTGTAGGGAGGACAGACAGAAGAAAATGAACCCTCGGATTGTGACCTACCATGTGACATTAGAAGCAAGGTGTTCTTAAAGGACATATTGAGCAGTCTCTCTCTGTCTCCCATTTCTTCTCCTGAGAAATTCATGGCCAAAGTGTAGTGAAGAGACAGGGTTGGTGTTTAAAATGAAGGCAGAGACAAACCACTCAGGACCTCTTTGGTAGGAAATATATATATTCATAGATAGGACTTCTGGGGAGCAAAAAAGCACTCAGATATCAGGAAAAGATAAACAAGTATTTGGAAACCTCATGCTGGGTCACCCTATGTTCACTGAAAACAAATTCTTGTTCCTCTTATATGTGAAATCTCTCTCTGTCTCTCTGTCCCTGTCTCTCTCTATATATATCTGTTTTTCCTCTCTCTCTCTTTTGCGTGTGCGTGCACACCCCCCCCACACACACACACACGCTCTCCTTCACTTGCAACTGAGGAAAAGTAACTAAATGGTCTGAAGCAAAGTCTGATTCCTTCACACACTTCTCTTCCCTGGTCCTCGAGTAGGTTGGAACATAGCACCCAATCACATACATGTTCTAAATGCAGCAGCAGGCTTCTCAGACCTGCTTGGGAAGAATAGTTTGGCATCACCTGATGCATTCATGACAGGAAGCATTCATGACAACCTGTCAGATGATCATCAGTGTGGGAATTCATAATGGTAGCAAGCAATGGAAATTTTGAAAATATTTCTCAGGAAACAACCCCTGGAAAGGGAGCCCTAATTTAGGAATCTTGCACAACTTTTCCCAGCACATGATGAATTTTGAGTTTCTAACATCATATGTGCCCAAAAGTTCAGAATTATGGGGATTGGCTTTCTTGAATTATTTTCTTTGCCTTTTAAAAATTCTAAATATTAAAGTCTGTCAGATATTTTGGGATACTTCTATTAAACAAGACTCTATGTTTCAAATAAAAAACAATATATTTTTTTACCAATGGAGTGTGAACTTGTTGCCTGAAAACTGCTTTCAGCACAATGTCCCAGCATTGCCCTCACTCTCATGCCTCAGAGCCAAGGTGAATTTGAAGTTTCCAACAACAAATTAAATGGTTGGCATCAACTGGAGTTTCATGTTATAAGAAGGATTTTAGGTGAGAGTTCTGAGTTACCTCACACTTCACTATATTTGTGATGTTACACTGAGCTATAGATGTGGAATAAAGTTTAACTGAGCTCAATTTCAAGTAAACTCCACTTCTCAAATCAGCATTGGGGCATCTCTTTCATTTCAATATCCTTGCTCACTACTGACTTTACAAAGGACCCCTACTCTACTCTGCATTGTAAATTATCCCTAGACATTGAAACATGCTCCTCCAGTCAAAAAGAACAGTATAATGTTAATCATTACTAGAAAATTTAGGGTTATGGGAGAATAGAGGCTGAATTCGCTCATTATTATACAAAATCATGGGATGTCTATGCTTGAATAAAACAATATAATGTATACAAAACACTTGTTTTAGTTAGTGTTCCATTACTATAACAAAATATCTAAGATAATAAAATGAGGAAAGGTTTATTTTGAGTTACAGTTTTGTAGATTTCAGTCCATGGTTGTTTTAGTCCATTGCTTTTGGGCCTGTAGTTAAGCAGCACATCTTGGCCAGGAGCATGGTGGCAGAGGAAGCTGCTCACCTCTTGGTGGCTGTGAAGAAGGAGGAAGAGAGGGGATAAGTGTCCCGGGCCTAGTTCAAGGACACCCCTCTCCTAGTCACCTAACTTATTCCTACCAGCCCCCACCTCCTAAATGTTCCACCATCTCCCAATGGCACCACAGCTGGAAACAAAATATTGAATACATGAACCTTTGGGCAACATTGTAGACCCAAATTCTAGCAACACTTTTCAATGCAAAGAGTTATATAAATCTTAGTTATTATTATAGTATAATTGATGGAACCCTAATCTTGAATCATTCAACAACTAATTTATAAGTGACTCCTATATACCAAGCAGCATTCTGAACCCTAGGGATTAAGCAATGTGCAACAGAGTAAAATTTACCAACCTAGTGAAACTTCTAGTAAAGGATCAAGAAAATAAACAAGATGAATGAATAAAACAAATTGTACATTGGACAATGGGAAGGTAAAGGGGAAAAATTAAGAAGAGGGGAGTAGAAAATGTGGAGAGAGTTGGAATTTTTGGTAACAGCAGAGAGTCCTTCTCTGAGGGTGATATTGGAGTAAAGCCGGGATGTCAGTGTAACTGTAATAAGTAAAGGAGGGGAAGAAGGAGATGAAGGCAGAGTGGTGTCAGAGGGATAGCAGAGGTCAAATCATGTAAGTGTATGACCTAGAGGACATTTCAATGACTTTTTTGCTCTTATTGTGACATTGGAGATCACTATAGGATTCTGAACAGAAAAGTGACATAGATTTTAACTTTATTTATCGTCTTTTTTGAGCATTTGTCTTTGAAAGAGAAGTACCAGGCCTACACATGTTCATCATCTCATTTAATCCTGGTAATGGGTTGTACAGTCCCAATCTGGAGGCTAACAAAGATAAATAATCAACCCAGAGTCATGTAGGTATTAACTGACCAAGCTAAGGTTGAACAAAATATTTTACTTTCCATACTAAACACCACACCATCTTTCACAAAATAAATGAATCTCATCAGAAGAACATTCATAGTTTGCAGAAGACTTTCACAATTTGCGAAGCAAAATAACAATAAAAGCATGATTGCCTTGCCTTTAAGAGAAGTGAATTAAGACATGGAATGCAGATTTTAGATTACTGCACAGTACTGTATTCTTCACAACCCTCCCCTTGCTGGAAACCTAAAGACTTGGTAAGAAAAAATGGAAGACAGAAAAGTACTACAAAAGCATGTTCCAAGATGACCTATAAATTTGAAATTTAGAAATATAAGTCCTACAGCTGAACTTTTGAGCTTCCTAAGGTGATCCCTGAGGAGCAAACTCTGGCAGATCTGACTTGGATCCTGAGGCACCCTTCAGTCATTCTTTAGTAGCTAACATCCATATCAAATTTGGTTTGCTCTTCAACTCCTAATTCTTCAATCAGACCTCTGCTTCCAACTGGTCCACCCACACCGTGTGTTCCCAGCTTGACCCAGCTTGACCCAGCTTCCATGAGTAATTTGGACTCCACCCCGGGGATCACTTCCCAGCTATAAGCTGCATCTGCACTTGGCCTGGGACAGTCCCTTGGCCAGAGCCTGCCTCTGCTCTGTTGCCCTTTGCTTCCCTCTGGTGGGCAGAGTGGTCCATTCCTAGCCGGGCTAGGTCACAGCTAAATTGCCAGGCCCAGCCCCCAAAGCTTCTGATCAGGTCATTCTGTGGTGCAGCTTCAGACTCTGCATTTCCAGCAAGTTCCCAGGTAATGCTGAAGCTTTTCCATACTGAAACAAACAAACAAATAAAAAAAAAACCCCTGCTGCATACCCACTAGTAAACCAAAAATGGACTCAGTGCGTGATTATGTAAGAATTACTCTGGCAGAAACTAAAGCCCTTATACCCTGAAAACTTGATTAAGAAGTGAAGGAATCTTCAAAGGTGATGCTAATAGTACTCAGGAATATAGTAAATGATTATTGTACATACAATGTTCAGTGCACAGAATGGGAGCAGTTGTCTTCACATGCTTCCTAGAACCTTATGGTCAAAGTAAAAAAAAAAAAAAAAGACAAAACAGCCGATTTAGAATTTCAAGCTTCACTGTGGTATTTTTGAGGAAATAGGCCATCCAAGATAAAATTGTGTATACATTCGAAAAGTGATCCAAGTATGGTGTACTTCCAAGTCTACCCTAAAACACTTCAGCAATTTTAGAAATAATAATCCCCATCATAGCTGTCATTTTAAGAAACTTGCAAGTATTTGCAACATAGTGATTCATTTATTCCACACCATGGCCTATGAAAATAGCTTTTAGTATGTTCTCCCAGTTTACAGATGTCTAAGATAGATTAAGGACCTTAACAAAGTCACATAGATAGGAAGTATAGAAGCCAAGATTTATACCCTAGCAATCTGGGCTTTACACACAATGGTTATTATATATTTAAAGCTAAGATATGAGGATTTTTTTTTTGCATTTGTTGTGGGTCAAATAATATAAACAACTGTATAAAATTTGAAATAAAAAGTGACAATTTAAAAAAGAATTCAGTGACATCTCCAACACACAGAGAACTATCATTTACCTTTCATGCTATCAATTTTTTTCCACTACAAAAATAGGGTACCTAATTGAGATTTAGAAAATTGTAATACATACAGATGCTGTATACTGGTGCTTAGAAATAAAATCTACATATGATTATACAAAATGAAAGCTCATTAAAAAATGAAATCAATTAGAAAGAAATAAAATTATTCAATGCTTTCTAGATTATAAATTCAAAAGACTTTATAAGAATTAAATGAAAATTCAAGAGCATCTACATAGATGCAAGGTAACAGAAACACTGAGACTTTCATGGAATTATTGATTTGCTTCTTTATATTAAAATTTTTACTTTGTGCTTTTAAGTTATCTTTGAAAATGTACCTTTTGATAATTCACTTTGTATTTTAATGAATTTAGTGTAGTGGAGACACCCTAAGAAGATATTCAATTTTCTTCATTCAATAATTTTCTGCTTTTCATTTTAATTCAGGAAAAAAACACAAAGATTTTAGATATTAGAGGAAGGATATTAGAGGAAGGATCTAGCATGAAATTGGTAAGCATGGTAGCTATTAATTTCTTGAGGGGATCACAAGGGGAATATAGCTATTTTAACTGAGTTTTTCACACTCAGTTACTCCAATACTTTGTTACACATTTTGCTTTGACCATTGATCATGGAGATTTTTCTCTAATTTGCTGAAAGATTAATTTTAAAAAGCATTTTTGCTTGTTATTCAGTTGTATTTAAGTATTTGCATTCAGATAACTCTTTCCTGAAGAGCATTGCTTGGACATTAGTTAGTTCATGATGTTCCAGTAAAGAAGGGCTCTTTGGCCATACTAAGTTTTAGGAAACACCATAAATCTTCTACAGGATATATGCAAAATCTGAGAACTTCTACATAGGAAAAAATATTTTAAGTACTAGTATCATAATTATTGTCACTTTGAATATCTTAATTAGTTTTCACTCTATATAAAGGTATTTTTTATTCCAGTAATTTGCATGTTATACATTTGGAGGATTTTAGATTATAACCATTGCAAATCAGTAATTAATATTGAAATTTGTCATGTTCCCTGGAGGGCTACAGGGCCAAGCCTAGTGAGCCAATGCCCTCAGTTTGCTGTGGCTTTAGCAGCAATGTTTTATTCTCTGCTTGCTCCATTTCTTAAAAGTACTGGGATTTCAAAGTCAGCCAGGATGTCTGCCAAACTTACAGGGGGCCAGGAGGGTCTCAAAAATTATAGGCTTTCTTGCACCCAGAGGGAACAATTATTCTTGGAATTAAGACTTACATTTTCAGAGAATAACTCCAAGGTGAAAGAAAATACTATTTAAACTTCTCTACTCCACGTTGTTAATCTTTCACAATGAGAAGAGCTTGACCTCGACAAAGTAAACCAAGGCTCACTAAAAGCGCAGGCAGACACAAAAGTCCAGTTGTTGCAACCGAGATGACTTAGTTTTTACTGCGTTTTGAAACTCAAATCCATTTGGTAAGGCGGCCTAATCATCTAAGAAAAACAGTTATGTGAAGAAACAGGATGCTGTATCTGATTGATTTGTGAAAGCGTCGGGTTACCCAAGTTTCAGCCAGCTCACAGGAAAAATACTTTCCCCTTTACTCCCTGTTTCCTGCATGTCAGTATAAAGTCATTCCCACACTACAAAATATGCCTTCCGAATCCCATCCCTGCATGAGACCAAATTCTTTGGCTTTTGGAGGGCTTTCTCCAAAGCCTGAAATTGATTCCCAGCAGCAGTTCCTCTGTGGCTTTGTTCAAACATACTTAGAATCCTTTGGCTCATGGCACATATGGTAATTGAAAGAAGACACCCACCATTGTGTTCTGAATTAGCGGGTCTCCTCAATAGGGATGTGTTTTCTTTCTTGATCATGATTTTACGATGCCTCACTTGTCTTCAGTCCCATGTGAGCTTGTTTATCATTCATCATCGATCTTTTCTTTGTTATTGAGCTATTTTATTTTTAGTTTTCATGAATAATTTTAATAATATTGCTATGTCTATAATGGCATGCTACATATAAACATGTCAACATAATATATAGAAGTTACATCTAGGTATTTATAACACAAATATATATATATACACAAATCATAAATAGATACTTAGAAAATTCCTGGGAATTTAAAAATTTCAAACACATGTAAATATGTAGTCTCATAAGAGTTTTCTCTGTTGTTTTAGGTGAACAATATTTATGCAACTGGAAAAATAAACTTTTAAAAAAATTACAACTAATTTCACTATGAAGAAGAATCTGTTTTTGCTTTGTAAAGTTACATTTTCCTAGCTGTCTTGATTCTGAGCTGTCAAGGGCTAGAGAAAAGAGTGTTTTCAAAAAGAAGATAAATGAGGAACTAGGTAGAAAAGATAGAATTAGGAATTATGTGGCATATGGAAGTTTTTCCTGTTTTTTTTTTCTAACTAGTTTTCATAATTTTTTTCTATGGAAGGAATACTTACCTTGACATTCACTATATTATGACTGGAATAATACTTTTCTCCAAAATATGTTTGAAATAGTCTCAGGGAAAGTTTTCAGATATCAATAACTGAGTCTTAAGTATAAAGATATTCTTTTTCTTGCTTTAGACAAAATCTGATGCCTTGCTTAGGTATAAAGCCATGATTCTTTTGGCTTGTGACACTCATAGAAATTGAAATATGAAGTAATTGATCCACTGCTGCATTAATAGAATGCCATGCATTAATATTAATTTTATATCATTAGTTAATTATAAATTTTAATAAAATCATTTCAAATTTATATTTATAAATATTTTGCTTAAATTTATTCAAATTTTATAAAATTAATAATTTTAATTAAATTAATTAATATTTTCCCTTCCTTTAAAAATGAGCCATTAGTAGTGTTTATTGTGTATTTACCATATTGTGTGTTTGGTACAGGGATAAGTTTATGTCATTATTATCTCCATTTCTCAGAAGAAGACACTAAGACAGAAGTTAAGTAATGTGTTGGAGGTCACAACTAGTAAGAATGGTATAAGGATTCAAATCCCAGTAGTTTAACTCCCTTGGATTTTAGTTACCATCTTTAACTGTATAGGTCCATTTATAAGCAACAGTGCTTATTACTAAATTAATCCAAATATTTATCAGGCTCTCCTGACATATATTTAAAAAAAATACTCATAGCAAATTCTAACAATTAAACTGTGCATAGTATGCCTCTGATATTGAGCAATCAACTTTTCCCTGGACAGGGAAAACATCTTGGATTTCAATAGATGCAAAAATTATCAATAAGTAAATTTAAAGTCCTAGAAAAAGTGTTTTATCAGATTAAAGTGGCATCTAAATCATTAGGCAATCACTTCTCTGTAGTCATTTACCATGTAATTTGACTGCCCTAAGCCACATACTCATTTCAATCTATAAGTAATGGAGTGATTACTGATTAGCAGATATTAAACAGTTTCTATAATTTTCAGACATGCTATTTTTGTTTTAAACATATTTATTTATTTATTTTGAAAGAAAGAGGGAGAGAGTGAGAGGGAAAGTGAGAATTAATTTTATTTATTTTTTCGTCTGGCCTTGGTTTCTCCAACACTTAGTTGTGTATGTGGAGCTGGGGTTTGAACCTGAGTCCTCATGCATGCCTGACAAGCACTTCAACCTCTGAGCTCCAGCTCCAGCCCCCAGACCTGCTACTTTTTAATGATTTTAAGAAAAGCACTGCTAAAACCAAACCAATACAATACAAAGAAGATATTTCACTTTAATTTTAGGATTGATGACATAATACAAGGATGACTTTAGTAACAACCAATTCCTCTGTGATGCCAGTAGTTGTCCCATGGTGAAACTTGGTTTCAGATCTTCTTCCATGAAAACAAATTCAGTATTCAACCTTTCTCACCACATCTGAACACAAATACCTGGTTCTGAATTTAAATCCTGCAGTCTTCCATCTTGCCTTGCCTGGATTTTGGCAGCAGTTATCCAAACTGTCTCCTGGATTTCCACTCTTATCTACGTCATTCTCAAAATGGCAGCCAGAGAAATCCTTATAAATATAAGTGATAGCATGTTATTCCCTTAATCAAATCCTCACTCATTTGTCTCAAGTCTTGCTACAGGTTTGCAAGGCAGTAAGTGCTTCACGTACTTGTGACATCTCTGGCTTTTTATGACTTCCTACACTCTTCTTTGCTGACTCCACTCCAACCTGTGTGCTTTTTGTTGTTAAAATATGCTGGGGCACATGCACACATAAATAGTCCCCTTTGGCTCTATTTCCTTAGAATTTATAACTTCAAATAATCTACATCATTTTTATTTTTGTGTATTATTTATCTGTCAGACATAATTAGGATGTAAGCTGTGCAAGTAGAGACTGCTTTCTTTGAACAAAAATAGAATAATGCCTGTCAAAACATAGTCACTTGTTTACTGAATGAACAAATGAATGAATGAATGAATGCTAATAGCTGTACCTTATTTCTATAGTTGGACATGTTGTTATGTCATTCAATTTAATCAGTGTTTATACAGGGTAGAGGTAATGGAAGACCCCAAGAAGTCTTTATTTATGTGAGTTCTACCTATTGATATTTTCCATATTCAAAATTAAAACTGTGAATGTTTTAAAAGTATATATTAATTGATTTTAAAATACAATAATAAGCCCATTATATGTTTTAACAATGACAAATAGTGAAAAGTGTAGCATGTTTCACAGTTTGGCACGTCTCTTCAATGTCTGGCTTAATAGAAGAAATGTGGATTCTTTAATCTGCTTTTGCATTTGATCTGTTGTGATATTACACATCATGCTGCCTTTGGAAAACCCTAACTCATTAGAAAGTGAGAGTAAAAAGGACAAACAACATTTCAGTATTATTATTATGAAAAGAATTTTTACTTCAGACTCTGAAGGGGTTCTAGAAACCCTCCTAAACCCAACTTCACAGGAACACTTGGAAAACTACTATGCTAGATTATGGTCTTTTTCTTCTTGAGGAAAGATAAAAGTAGAAAGCTCTAA
The DNA here is from genome assembly GCA_004027875.1 of Aplodontia rufa. NCBI lineage: Eukaryota > Metazoa > Chordata > Mammalia > Rodentia > Aplodontiidae > Aplodontia > Aplodontia rufa. The sequence goes on along the minus strand of PVKS010023779.1, from coordinate 11,002 downwards.
TTTTCATTTTTCTTTTCCAACATTGTTGGCTTGATGACCCATCTAGTAGAAAAATTAAAAAGGCTGAGATTAGGCCCTTTATCCTTTTCCTTTCAGTCCTCACCTGAGGAAACTAAAAGCTTTATAACAAAGATTCTAAGAGACCTAGAAAAAAGTTACAATTAGTACCCCTAGTTTAATGTGCAGGCCTCTTTGCACCATACAACAGTTGTTAAAGATTCAATCCTTGATTTCCAATCAATTGTAATATAATTGCATGAAGCACCAAGAGTTATTTGCAAAACATGCTTTGGGGGAAACAAACAAATAAATTCAAAGCAGTAGATATTTTTCTTAGTTATTTTCAAAAAATACCAGAAAACAAAAGTAAAAGGTGTCACCCAATTTTCTTAACAATATCCATGAAAACAAACAGGAAACATTTCATGAAAATACCCAAGAGTCAGCATTGGAAACTAAAGATAATAGTCAACATATACTAAAAGCTGGAGGGCATTTTACTAAATAAATCACCCACTGGACCAGATTTAATAACACCATTAATGGACAATATGTGCTTTCCTTCTTGAGCCAAAGCAGTAAAAGGAGGAAGTCAGCGGAGTCTGGAATCACCCCACTGCTCCTGTACCTCAGCTCCAGCATGGAAAGCAAGCACCATGGATTCGTAAAGGGGTCTTTTCCATAGTGCTCTGGGACTTTCACTGTCTTTGCAAACCAGTGTCATGAAAATGCTGACATCAATCTAAACATAAAAAAGTTTTTGAAAGGCCTAGTTTTTGGAGCTCACTTAAAACAGAAAAAGCTGAAGCAATCTGAGTCCTAGGAAGTGGGTGCAAAGGGAAACCCAAGTTTAGATTATTAAAGCTGAACCAACACAGGAGGTGGAAAGTGAGAGTGAGGTAAAGGATCCAGGAGAATCTTGTAAAGCTCTCATTTACCCTTGCAGAGCCAGGGAGGCATGGGCTGGATATGAGATGGCATTGTGAAAATGGGATTCCTATTAACAAGTTGCATAACCTGGACATAGGCCGAATAATATATTCTCCTGCCTTTCTAACTCTCTGAACCACAGATATCAGTGGACCTGTCTGCTTAGCTTGAAGAATGCTTTGATATTTGGTCAATACTTTCCAGGGCCTTGGCCATACCCAGTGGTCTGTGAGGGAGCTAAGCACTCAGTATATGATGACTGTTTAAAAACAAATGGCCTAGAAGAGTTTCTCTTCACTCTAAGATAAATAAGCCTAAATAACCAACATGCATATCCAGACCAGACTGGTATTGCTAATAGCTTCCTTCCTGGCCATGCCAAGGCTGCTGGCCCCTATTAAAAGCCACTGTTGACAAACTCTGGCTCAGGAGAATTCTTTGTGCTCTTTCATTTGGTTTCTCTGGTTTTTGTCCCATAGGCTCATAACCACTCCTCTGCCTTACCTACAGCATGGGTGACCCAGTTCATCATTTGACCTCTCAAACATATTTTGCTAGAGTTGATTTCTTCTGACTTTATGCACTGGAGTCTGTAAGAGCAGCTTTATCCTAGGGACCTTCATGGATTCCTGTCTGCATCTCAGCCTGGATCCAAAGCTACAGATCCCAATTATTGGTAAGGCAGGGTAAGGATAATGTAGATCAGGATAAAAACAAAAAGAAAACATAACTTTCAACCCAGTACAAAACTTTCTGTAAAATAGACTTGTTGTCCCAGCCATTGGCACGCCTTATAATCCCAGGGAATCTGGAGGCTAAGGCAGGAAGATCACAAGTTCAAAGTCAGTCTCTACAATTTAGCAAGTTCCTAAGCAATTTATCAAGACCCTTTCTCAAAATAAAATAATAAAAGGGTTAGGGATATGAATCAATGGTTAAATGCCCCTGGGTTCAATCCCTGGCACCAGAAATAAGTAAATAAAATAAAATAGATTTATTGAAGGAAGCAGAAAAAAATCATTTACTCCAAGCCAAGTCATAAAAAAATTGAGCTGAAGTAAGAAAACTCTGTGTGGAGTCCAAAATCATAAAAGTCAAATTAAAATGTTTGTTGGAAAGAGAGATAAGCAAATTAGATACTGCAGACTGTTGTATTATAAGTATATGAAACTGGAGAAGTAATCTCAGAACACAGAGGGAATGAACAGAAATGATGGCAGAGAAAGAATAAAGTTATGCAAAGCCAAACTGTGAATAGTTAGTCTTCCCAAAGCAGAAAGCTAAACCAAAGGAACGAAATAAATAATTCAAGGAAAAATAAAGAAAAGAACATAGCTCTCCCCAATATTAAAAACAAATCTAAAACTAGAGATTTGAAAACTAATATTGCCATGTTATGATTTGAATCTGGAATGTTCCCCAAAGGCTTATGTTTTGAGGGTTTGCTCCACAATGTAGCAGTGTTCAGGGGCTGGACCTTGGGGAAATTATTGTATCAAGACACTAACCTCATTAAAGGGTTAAGCCACTGATAATAGCTTAATGGACTATGGAGAGGTAGCAGAAACTTCAGGAGGTGGGTTCTAGTTGGAAAAAGTAGGTTATCAGGGGTATATCCTCAGCTTCTCTTCCTTTCTCTCTTTCTCTCTCTACATATCTCTCTATCATCTCTCTTTCTTTCTGTTTTTCTCTAGTTGGTTCCCAGTGCCAGGAGACAAACATCTCTGTTCTACTACATCCATTCTGCCACCATGCTGTGTCACACCACAAACCCCAAAGCAATGGAGCTAGAAAATCACAAACTGAAATCTCTGAATCATGAACCAAAATGAATCTTTCCTTCTTTAAGTCAATTGTCTTAGGTGTTTTGTCACAGCAATAAAAATCTGACTCACATGCATGTTATATGCGAGTGAAAGAAGACATGGAACTGAAAGGATTCCCTTTCCTATTCCTTACTATGTCTGCCTTTTGGTCCTTCCAACAACTTCCACCCAACATGGTAACATATCCATGTTACAAAGCCAGGTTCAAATCCTCTCTACCATGAACCAATTTCCTGTTTTTCTTCAATTGTATCTGTCTCTTCTAAACTTCAATGAAATCATATCATATTCTGCAAGTATTGATTTATTCATTGTATTAGTTGGAGTGTTCTAACATGCAAATTCCAAAAGTGGATGAAATGTGCCAAAATTTTATTATTTTGAAACATCTAAGAAAGAAACTGAGGAGGGTATTAGGAGGCAGGGTGTGTGGGCAGATCATGATGTTCTTTCCCCAAGTGAAAAAGTGGAGGTGAGGTATTAAGCATCCTCCCATGCTGTACAGCACTTGGAAGTTTCCATAAGTCTATTGTGAAGTCCTAGAGCCTAAGGTGGTTAGTAAAGGAGTCATGCACCTCCCATGAATGACTGCTTTAAAATACTGGCTGCAGTTGCTTAACTGGGCAGTTCATGGGAAGTATGTCTTCACATCACCCAGTGTTCATGTCACCCAGTGATGAGTTGCTGAACATAGCACTCAGAGTCTTTGGGTAGATGACATTGTCTGTAATTGGATTTTTGTCAATTGGTTTCTAATGGTCACCTCAGTTTTCAATAATGATAAATACAATAATCAGTTATGGAGCAAGTAGGCATCAAATATCATGCTCAGCACATAAGTATCTTCACTTGCAACACTAAAATGCTATTCTTCCGTTTGCAGAGTTCAGACTCTAAATGGGGAAGACAGATGAAACATAAGCTATTACCACAGAAAGTGTAAGTGATAGCAAAGGAGCATGTCCCAAATGCTATAGGACTATAGGAATAAAACATCTCTACCTAACAAAGTAGGAGACAGAAATGCAGAGGAAGTAGAGATTAAGATATGCAGCCTAACATATAATCTAGGAGAACCATAGATATGTGGGGAGGGAAGGAAGAAGGTGAGAGAATAAGAATGGATCTAGGGAGATAATCAACATTGTAGCATACTCATTACCCTGCCCCCCTGAGAATCCAAATAATACTTATACAATCATTTAATTTCAGAAAGTTCATAATCTAAGCATTAATATCTCTTGTAGCAGTGAAATATAGAAGAATCAAGAGAGTGGCGTATGGGTGATGTGGGAGTAATTCTGGTCTAAGAACAAATGCGTATCATATTGTTACTTTATATCCATTTATAATTGTACAATAACTCAACTCCTTAATAAAAATATTTTTAAAAATATGCAGCCTAGTTATTCACCACATTAGATTAGCACGGAGATTATTCCTATCAGAGAGAAATGACCTTTGTGTGGTAGGCTACAACTGTTCATCTCAAATATTTTAATGACATTCCCTGTTTCACTAATGTTAGAGTTGACCATGTGGAATGTGAGCAGAAATGGCATGCAGCACTACTGGGGGTGCTTTGGTGGCTAGGCTGTGATTTACTAATGCTCTCTATTTTCTCTTATTGGAAAGGGTCCAAAGCAGCCACCTCTCATCCTTGTGCAGGTGACATAAATCAGGTTAGCAGCTGAACCACAAGAGACATGTAACAAGAGTGAGAAAAAAAATCTTTGTTTTATAACCCATAAAGATTTGTTACCATGAAAGAACCCAACTCCATGCAGACAGAAGGTATAAAGACATAAATGTGCATGATGCTTTCAGAGTTCTCCCCTGGCCTCTCCCACTATAGTCAGGGTACAGGTTGTCTGAAGGGCAATGATGAAGTATGTTTGTGGAGGTGAGATGGAATCATGTAGCAGATAGTCTCTTTTAATGTGTTAAAGATACAATGAATAATTCACAGATGATGGACCTTCACTGAGGGTTTTAGGTAGGGAGGTTATAGGAGAAAATCTGCTTTATAAAGATGGTTAGGAAACCTATAATAGTGCTGTGTCCAAATGCAGCATCCTATTTGGATAACTGTCTAAATAGTCTGTAAGGAATGAATAAGAGAGGGGCAGTAGATAGAGCAAAGGGAGAGATTTCATGATCTCAGGCAGATAGATTTCATGCAGGAAAGGAAGAGTTAAGAATTAGTGAAGGCAGCATACTAAAGCACAGGAGGAAAAGCAAATTTAAAGACAGCTGACATGTTCAATTTTGGGGAAAATTGAATTTAAGTTTCCTTAGGACACCCATGTCACAACATCCAATAGAGTCTTGGAAATAAGCATTTTGAGTTGAGACAGCACAGAATTGAATCACCTTTTTTTCTTGTTATTTTGTGGTTAAATCTCTACATTTAATATTTTAGAACAAAAGTATGATTCAATCATTTTTAATACATTTAACTTACTAATGTCAAAATATTACTATTTCAGAATTAATTTCTAAACCATATTTCTGTCTCTTATATAGTAAAGTATTTATTTTAATTACACATATTTATTGCACAGATTAATGGGATTCATTATGGTTTTTTCCATACATGCATACATTAGTATTGATCATATTCATCCACTCTTCCACCTTTGTTCCCACTTTTCTCTGCACCCTTCCCAGTCACTAGTAATACCCTTCTAATTACAAGTCAACTTTTTTTTCCTGTTAGTTTCCACATTAGAGAAAGAACAGGCAATCCTTTTCTTTCTGTATCTGACTTATTTGTTTAACATAATGTTCTCCAGTTCAGTCTGCTTTGCTACAAATGATAAGCTTTCATTCTTCATTATGTCTCAGTGATGTACCATTACGTGTATGTTACAATATGTTTTCTTTATCCATTCTTTATCCATCTTTATGTTACAATATGTTTTCTTTATCCATTGATCTGTTGACAGGCACCTGGGTTGATTTCATCTTAGCTATTGTGAATAGTGCCACGATGAACATGGGCGTGCAGGTATCTCTTTGATATACCTTTTTCTATTCCTTTGTATATACACCCAGGAGTGGATAGCTGGGTCATTTGGTAGTTCTCTTTAGTCACTGTTTTCCACAGTGACTATAATAATTTGTACTCCCACCAACAATTCCTTTTTCTCCACATTCTCACTAATATTTGTTGTTTTTGTTTGTTTGCTTTTTGGATAATTGCCTTTCTAACTGAGGTGAGATTATATGTCATCATATTTTTAGCTTGCATTTCCCTGATGGTTAATGATTTGAGTATTATTAATGTATTTATATTTCTTTTTTTTGAGAGCTTCTATTCAGATCATTTAAACATTTTAATTGGATTTCTTGATATATTTGTTGTTAAATATTTTGAGTTCTTTACATAATCTAGATATTAGTCCTCTGTCAGATGAATAGCCAGCAGATATTCTCCCATTCTGTGGGCTGTGTCTTCACTCTGTTGATTGCTTTCTGTGCTATCCAGAAGCATATTAGTTTGTTGTAATCCCATTTGTCAATCTTTGCTTTTGTTTCCTATGCTTTTGGAGTCCCATCCAAAAAACATCATTGCCTATACCAAAATCTTGAAGTTTTCTATATAGTTTCCTCTAGTAGTATCAAAGTTTCAGGTGTTACATTAAAATGCTAATCATTTTAAGTAGATTTTTGTATGGAATGAGAAACAGGGATCCAGTTTCAGTCTTCTGAATGTGGATATCCAGTTTTTCCAGCACCATTTGTTGAAGAGTATGTTCATTCTTCAATGTAAGTTTTTGGTACCTTTGTGAAAAATTAGTTGGTTGCAGTTATCCCACTCCTGGGTATTTTCCCCCAAAGAGCTAGAATTGGCATACCACAGAGACACAGCTACGTCAATGTTTATAGCAACTGAATTTACTATAGCTAAACTATGGAACCAAACCAGATGCCCCTTTCTGGATTAGTGGATTCAAAAACTGTGATTATATATATTATATATATATATATATATATATATACACCATATATATGCATATATACCATATATATGATATATATGTGATATATGTGATATGTACCCACATGTATACATATACATACACACACACACACACACACACACACACACACAGTGGAGTTCTATTCTGCTATTAGAGAGAACAATATCATGGCATTTGCAGCCAAATGGATGGAGATGGAAAAAATTATGCTGTGTGAAATATCCCAAACTCAGAGAGTTAGGGCCAAATGTTTTCTCTCATACGTGGAAGCTAGAGTAAAATCTAAGACAAGATGAAAATTAGCTAAGCTTAAATAATAATCTCAACATAGGTGAAATTTCACATAAGCAGGAGGAACCATAACTATGAAGGTGGGGGTAGCAGGGAGGGAGGCAGGGACTAGGGGGGTTATCAATACAACTGGGAACTCTTGACTCCCGTGAGAAGCCCAACTATGTGTAGGCAGGCAGAGAAACTCTGAAATTTCAAAATTAATACACATGCATATGATTATTTCTATCTATAACATGGAGGTAATGCAGAGGAGACATGAGAGCAGGGAGTAGACAAAGGAGGGAGATCCTGGACTAAGATCGGCCTTTAACTTACTTTGTCAATATCCATGTATGCATGATTATGTAACAAAGATTCCCTCTAATATGTAAGACTATATCAAACAAATAAAAAAATCAGTTGGTTGTAGATGTGTGGATTTATTTGGAGTTCTCCATTCTGTCCCATTGATACATGTTTTATCATTTTATGTTGAAGCTGTGCTGTTCCAGTTACCATGGCTCTGCAGCTCTGGCAATCAGATATCATGATGCCTCCCACCTAGCTCATTTTGCTTAAGAGTTCTTTGGCTATTCAGGGCCTTTTGTATTTCTGTACGAATTTTAGGATTTATTTCTAATTCTGTGAACTATGTTATTGGCATTTTGCTGCATATTGCATTGATTCTATGTAACACTTTGGGTAGTATGGACATTTCAACAATATTATTTCTTCCAGTACATAAGCATGGCAAGGCTTTTCATCTTTTAGTGCCTTTTATTCCTAGGTATTATTTTTTGTGTCTCTTGTGAATGGGATTTTTTTCATGATTTCATTCTAAACAAATTCATGATTAGTATACAGAAAAGCTACTGGCTTCTGTAAGTTGATCTTTTTTCAGTTCTAACTATTATTTCATGTAACCTCTAGGTTTTTCTATGTATAGAATCATATAATCAGATTATTTGAATTCCTCCTTTCTTATGTGTGTGCCTTAATTTCTCTTGTCTAATTGATCTTGCTAAAATTTCTAGTATTATATTGAGTAAGAACAGTGAGAGGACACCCTTGTCTTATTCCTGATTTTATAGGAAATGCTTTTCAATTTTTCCACATTAAGTGTGATGTTGGCTATGGATTTATCATATACAGAATTGATTATGTTGATGTATAATCCTTCTATACATCTAATACTTTATGCTGATCTGTCTATACTTGTGTACTTCTGATTTGTTCACAGTTTTTAATCATGAAGCAATGTTGAATTTCATCAAATGATTTTTCTGAATCCATTGATACCATTATGTGATTTTCATCGTTCATTCCACTTATTTGATGTATTGTATTTATTGATTTGCATATGTCAAATCATCTTTGTATCTATGAAGTAAAATCAGCTTGATTATGATGTACAATCTTTTTGCTGTGTTGTGAACTCTATTTTCTAAAGACTTTGGCCTCTTATTTTTCTTTTTTATTGTTGTAGTGTCTATAGTTCTCTTTTTCTGTTATTGTTGTTGTATCCTTGTCAGTTTTAGTAATGCTAGCCTATAGAATGAGTTTGAAAGGGTCTTTTGTTATTAATTTCTCCTTAAAGTTTGGTACAACTCAGTAGTGAAGGCATCCAGTCTTGAGCTTTTCTTTGCTGGGAGACATCTGCTACTGATTCAATATCATTATTTGTTATTGGTCTATTCAGATTTAATTTATTATCTTGGTTCAATTTTGGTAGTCATATGTGTCCTGAAATATGTCTATTTTTCACTAGATTTTGCAATTGGCTAGCATTTATTTTTTATTCTTTTATTTCTTTTTTTATTAGAGCTTTATAATTATGCATAGGAGTTGGGTTCATCCCAATAAACTCATACATGCATGGAATCTCCTTTTCCCTCCTCCTTTCATCTCCAACCTCTCTTCCTTTTCTCATTCTTATTCCCCTATTCTCCTAGACTTCCTTTTACTCATCTATTAATTTATATTTGATTGATTCTTTCTTTCTACTTATGCATAAAGGTGAGTTTCCCTGTTCTATATTTATATATACACATAACATGATTTTCTAAGAATTAATTCTAGCATATAGTTTTTCAAAATTATCTCTAATGATCCTTTGAATTTCTGTAGTATAAATTTTTAGCTCTAATTTTATTTGGGTTCTCCCTCTATTTTTCGCTAAAGGCTAATCAGTTTTGTTTATCTTCTCAATAATCCAACAATTGACTTCAATGATCCTCTTTATTCTTTTACATTCTATTTCATTTATTTCTGCCCTGATCTGTATTTCACCTTTCATTCTACCAATTTGGGGTTTGGTTTGTTCTTGCTTTTCTAAGTCTTTGAGTTGAAGCATTAAGTTATTCATTTGAAAACTTTCCATTTTTTTTTAACACAGATGATCATTGCTATAAAACCCCTCTTATGCTCCTTTTGCTGTATCCCACAGGTTTGGTAGCAGAGCATGATCAGACAAGGTATGGGGGCAATCAATTAAAGGACCCACACAGGTGTGGTGACAGTAGGAGATTTGTAATATTCTACTTTGCTGCTGTGTTGTGGACATTTCCACCCAGGATTGGGATATCAGACCCCTTCTAGCTTGACCTGAGGTCAAGGCAACAACTAGGGGCTTTCCTCCCTTTGATTCTTTTGGCTGTATTGACTTTCAGGAATGGCTTGTGGCTGGTACCATGTAAAACTCCCCTTAGCTGAGATGCTCAGGGCAGCAAGGGAAAACAGAATATGGCCAGTGCCAGGCAAAGTTCCTCTGCTATTAGGCTATATACTCTGGGGGCAGGGTCACAGTCAGAGCTGCTTAGTTGCTCAAGACTACCCCAGAATGCCCTGAGAATGGGAGAGCAGTGGAATGACAGTTCTTTCCCTACCCCGTGACAGGCACCCATGTGTAGTGCTGGTTATGTGATGGGAATTGCATGAGTAACTAACTTCAGTCCTGTCACCTGGGTGAAACTATCCAGGAATGGCCAAGTCCCTCAGGACCATGTTCCCTAATCTCTCTGTCCTTGATGGTGGTGCCCTCCATTTCCCTCTGTGTTTGAAACAACTTTCCCTGAAAGTGAAGTGCTTTCACAGAGTTTCTGTCAGAATCTCTGCACTGAGCCACATTTGGTTCAAGAGGCAGGTACCTTCTAAGCCAGTGCAATGGAATATTGTAAGGCTCCACAAATGGGAATATGCAGAAGGTTCTGATCCCTAGAGCAGTCCAATTCAGACGTGTATCCTTAGGTCCCTTCCCAAGATGGCTCCTGGCTACAAAACCCTGGGAGTTCCCTGGGAGATGATGTGAATTCCTTTCCCAAAGCCAGACTACTATACAGATATTAGATTTGTGATCTATTTAGGCTGCATGTCTATAATGGTTGCAAAATGTACTGATAGCTAGGATTGTCATTATCCACACAAATTTTCTCCCTAAATGGCTGCACCGATCTACCTACCATTTTTTCTTCTTTGAATGTTCTTGAATTTCCACATCTCTGTCAACAGTTATCATCATGTAGCTTTCTAATTTTTGCCAATCCAGTAAGTATTAAATGATATCTTAGTTTTAAAATGTCAATTTTAGAAATTAGTAATAGATTTAAGCATCAATTTGTACACCCATCTGTGTTGTCTTCCACTTTTTATATTTCCTGATCCTATAACTTGCCAACTTCTTAAAAATAGACAATGATGTGGCATTTTTTTATTATTACTGATTTGCAGGAGTTTCTTTTGTGTTCTATATAGCAGCTATGTATCATTTTTACACTTTTGATTGCCCTATATTTCTTAAATATTTTTTTCCTTTCTCCTTTTTTCTTTTTAAATTTTATTATCTTTGCTTTTTAGTTTAGAAGTTTGTATTGACACATCTTCATGCTGATTCTTCTTTAGCTATGTCCAATCTACTGATAAACCCATCAAAATTCATCATTCCTGTTATCATACTGTTTCTAGCATGCCTTTTTTGTCCTTTTTTTTTTT
>PVKS010023778.1:0-31904 GCA_004027875.1 Aplodontia rufa | reverse complement strand
ACTTACTCTTTTTTAAACACTCGCATTTCCTATTTCCACACCCTGAGATGAGCTTCATCAAGACCTTCACAGGAATACTTTATTTTATTCTACCCTATGATCAAGTGCCTTCTTCAGACTATACTTTTCTCATTTTTCTTTCTTTCTTTTTTTTTTTTTTAAACAACTTTATTTAGTTTCTCACATGGCCTTAGTTGCTCCAACACTCAGTTGTGTACGTGGTGCTGGGGTTTGAACCCGGGTCCTCATGCTTGCAAGGCAAGCGCTGAAACCACTGAGCCACCGCTCCAGCCCCATCATTTTTCTTTCTTATACAGCCTCCCTTTACTCTCTAGTATCCCATTTCCCAACTATATTTTTCTTCAAAGATATTACATAAAATAATAATCACATCAAATCATCTTTATCCAGTAGAAATCATATTCTCTGTGGCAAGGAGTCTACTGTCATGTGCCATCTAACGCCATTCTAAAAAACAGCATTAGTTAATTTCATCATTGCGTAAACATCGTCCTGAGTGCTTACACAAATTAAGATGGCTAGGATGTCATTCTGCAATATAATCTTATGGGACCACCACTCAGTCATTGACTATCTTGCTTATATTCATCCTTGGAACCTGACGTTGTGGGTTGGCACTCAACAAATGTTTGGAGTACCAAGAAATCATCATGTTTCCAAATCATTGACCTTATATAAAAAATGTTATTTAACTAATAAAACAATAAACAATTCTCAAAATGTTATAGAAACTGAGATTATCAGACAGAATTTTTTTCCTGGAAATCATTTCTTTGTCTCAACCACATTTACTTTGATAAGGGAATGGCTCTCAAAATATATGTCAGCTTTGAGAAAAATTGAAACAGGTCCTTTACGGGCTTTTTAGTCTTCAAGTCTGACTTCATCCACTTCAACTGAACACACGACTACCATTTCTTCATACACTGCTGAAACTTCTGGAAGATAACGAAATGAATCCCAAGAACTAATGTTTATAAAACAATTTATATGAGGCAATGTGCTAAAAGCTTTCCAGGCAATATACCATTACAATTCCTTGTGACATCCCAATGAGGTATGCTGGTCCTTACTTTACAGATGAGAAAATTCAGAGTAAAGTAAATAACTTATGTGCATCAGACAACTGTTAAAAGATGGAACTGGAACTTCAATCATGCCTTCCTGAAGGCTAGGTCTGTGATGACCTTCACTGTAGCATTCACCACCAGCAGCACCCTTAAGACTCAACTAATCTAAATATGCAAATCATTTGCTCCTCCTGTAGGGATTAACAATACAGAAGGGCATTTACCAGTGGCTAGGGTATCTTTAACAACATTTATTAGTTATTGAATTACAGAAATTTCTTTTTCATAAACTTTGTACTTTAAATAGATTTTGCAAAGAATTCTGATTCAATATCCTAATGAGAAAACTGGCTTCTACCCAGCATCTGGGAGTAATGCATATGGCCCTGTGTGCATGAGCACACGCAGGTCGAACTGCCAAAATTAGGAGGGAGTTGCTTTCACATCAGAAAATCTTAGGCACTGATATCAGTGAAAGTGGCTTTCAAGAACTATTCTTGCCTTAAATAATGTATCCTGTTTATTTAAACTTCATTATTAACAATTAACTTGATAACTTATGTAATGATGCACATTTGAATCAGAATCATTTGAGACTTTCAAATGTATTAAGGCTAGACTTTAAGACATTCATACACAGCAAATATGAAATCATCTATGCTCCTGTTACGAAGTGAATGCATACATCCACCCTACACTGCTTACATTTTTGCATTTTTAGGTATAATGAATGTTTCATCATTGTCCAGTTTTTGTTTCTATTTTCTAATGGAACATGAACAATTATGGTCAAAAAAAGACCAACAGTGGCAGGAGTGGTCAGCTCAGCAGTTACGGCTCTTGCCTGGCATGCGGGAGTACGCAAGTTCAAACCCCAGCACCACGTACACTCTGAAGTCCCGGAGCAAGACTGAGAACTTCTGCTTGATGTTGAAAACTCTCTGGCTGCATTGCTCTAGAGCTTCCTAACCTAGTGTACAAGAGAGGCACACTCCCCAGACAGGTCAGAGTGAGATATGTGCAAACAGAGAGAAACAGGCTGTGTCCAAATCCTGACTACGGTGTCAAACATTCCAGAGTGGTAGGTGCTAAAATTTAGAAACCATACTGCATTTTCTCAAGTAAAGTAGCAAAGACCTATCTTTAGCTGTTCTTTATAAGAAGGTTTCTGAATTACTTTACGTAGAAGGGGAGTATTTCATTTTTCTTAAGTTTGGGGCTTAAGGTCGTAGTTGAGAAAGACTGATGGCTTCTAGCAAGCTGTAGAGAGATCTAGAGGGGAAAAGGGAAGAAAATACATCCATCATCTTGATTCCCTTTCAGGAACAGCAGGCTCAATCCCCAGCTGCTTTCTGACTACTGTCAGTGAAAAGGGTAGGCTCAAAGGGGACCAGTTCTGTTTAAAGGGTAGAGGTAGATGAAATTTATTATCTCATTACTTATTTAACTAGTGCTAGTAATTGACCTGATTCCACAGCACTCTAGAGTAACAGAAATATTTATATATAAAAAGTTATCTTAAAAAAATCCCACTCAAGGCAGGAGAATTGCAAGTTCAAATCCAGCCTCAGCAACTTAGCAAGGCCCTAAAGAACTTAGCAAGACCCTGTCTCAAAACAAAAAGGGCTGTGGATGTTGCTCAGTGATTAAGCACCCCAGGGTTCAATTCTAGGTAGAAAAAAATCCATTCTAATTGCCATAAATTAATTGGGCAACAAATATAATAAAATAGCAAAACAAAACCTTATGATGTCTTTATTTTTTTTTAAGAGAGGACAGTGAGAGAGAGAGAGAGACAGAGAGAATCAATTTTCATTGAGTCTTTCACATGGCTTTCATTGCTCTGAACTTAGTTGTGTATGTGGGTGCTGGGGTTTGAACCCGTGTACTTGCGCGTGCCAGGCAAGCGCCACAACCACCGAGCCACCGCTCCAGCCCCCCTTATGATGTCTTTAAAAGACAGTTTGCACACACTGAAAACAAGGTATTATAATTCTAAAAATAATGTAAGGACATCATGAATTGTTTAACATAGGAAGGGGAAAATGTTGGCAATATCATTATCATCAATTTTAAACATTGTTCACACAAGTAGGATTTGGTGAATATGTATTAAGGGGCTTTGATATTTTTCAGGTTCATGAGCTTTTAGGCTACCTTTTCCTTATTAAAGGGAATTGATTTATTGGCCAAGCTTCCCCCAATAACTCTCAGCACATGCAGAACTATTCAGAAAATCTGCATTAATTCACGTCTCCACGAAGGTCATCCTCTATAGATTCAAACAAGATGAAAATTTTTAATTTCTCCCTGTGCTAAAGTTTACTGGATGTTGCACTCATTATCTTAGCATTCTTATTACTTCTCCTGAGAAAGCCCATTTGGTAAAGTCAGATAACTAAAGAGAGTTTATTATTTGAATGTAATGTCATTCAAGCATTAGATTTCTACTTGAATTAAAAAGGAAAAAAAAGAAGATACAGCCAACAGGCATACTATATGAGGCATGGAGAAAACAAAATAACTTGTGGAAAACATGTAGATCTGTGTCAGATACACACGAGACCTCAGACCAACATCTGTGCTTGCGTAAATGTAAATAATCTATTAGAGTGGACTGAATTGGGAAGGAGCCTCTACTAAGTAACACATATGTATACAGCACCTTTCTGGAATAGAGAAGTTTGAGACATTTCCTTTGGAAGGAATGTGGTGAATGGGAGAAAAGGGCACTGCCTCTGGACAGGACTTCCTGAAAATTCAGCTGGTTCAGAAGTTCAATTGTGCCCTAAACAGGCAGCTTCCATATGCATTCACTATTACCATTTCTAGAGTCCATCCGGAGTGGTAGTGTGAAAGTGGTGTGATATTCAATTATCAGCCTAATGGTCGGGCTGAGAGACACCCTCAGTTTCAGCCAGGGTTTTTTCTTTTTCTTTTGCTGGGAGAGGGTGGGAGAGTAGGTGTACAAGCACACACATGAAATAAAATTTCTTTTCTGCACAGTTGGAGTAAATTATAGCATGTCTGGACAAATATGTGCATAACTATTTTCAGGACTGATCTGAGGTCATAATGGATTTTAAAAAGAAAAACTCAAACAGAGAAGAAGCGTGATTATTCTACTCACTCTGTTTTTATGTTTTTTATCTAGATTTTAAAAGGTTGTGTTCTTAGAGGACCTTAGTCATTTTAAAAAATGATTAGTACATGTGAATTCAAGGAGAGGGAGAAAGGCTGACCCTAAGTCTTCTGTAGAACCAGATTGTGCAGGATAAGGGTTGCAGGGAAATATTTCCTATTATTAAGCATAGCTGCCCGTCATGGGAGAATAGGTTACTTGCATCTTATTTTTCAATTTCTTGATAATGCTTTCTAGTAATGTTAGAGGGACACATTTTCTCTACTCTAGTATTCCGTGAGAAACAATGCTATTTTTTCCTCTTGGCTTCTCTCATATCTTTGGTTACTATACCTGGGGAAATAATTTGAGTTCTACCCAATTCCAGGTTTCTTTCTCCGGGGCAGCATTGGTCTCTTTATTCCCTAAAGGGTGTGGATTCATGGGGGCATTTGCCAAGGACCCATAATTTTTGTGCTTGGGAATTAGGCTTGCTTTTTCCAGGGGTAGTGTCAGCAGCGTCATGGACATCTCCCAGCTATTTCTTGTTGCCCAAATTAGCGTGCGTGTCTGTGTGTGTGCCTGTGTGTGTTTTGTTTTGTTGTTTTTGGTACCAGGGATTAAACCCAGAGCACTTAATCACACTGAGTCACATTCCCAGCCCTTTTTATATTTTATTTTGGAACAGGGTCTTGCTAAGTTGCTGAGGCAAGCCTTGAACTTGCCATCCTCCTCCTACCTCTGCCTCCCAAGTCACTGGGATTATAGGCATGCACTACCACTCCCGACTGTTCACATGTTCTTAAAAAGGCTTTGTATTCTGAAAAAAAACAAAAAAACAAAAAAACAAAAAAAAAACAAAAATCAAAAAACAACTGACACTACTCCAAATCTATACAATTGTAGCTGAAGCACTTGTAAAAAAAAAAAAAAAAATAAGAGAACCCTAAGAAAATATAATCTCTGAAAGAAATTTAGTTTTTAATCCGTAAGAATAATAACAGGTCTTTAGTTTAAAATGAAAAGGTGAATGTTGCCTTTGAATGGGAGTCTAAAAAGGAGTTGAGGTAGCAGAGGTCAGGGGACAGGTATATGTAGTTGAATGTCAGGGAGAACAGTACAATCAGCACTTGAAACACGGAGCTTCGGGCCCAGCTACACCCCAAGAAGGAACAAGGGTTGCAGGGACAGCTGAACCACAGATGATTGTCTTCACTATGTGTATACTTTGCACACACACAGGTAACTGCTACTGGTGCAAAATGTTAAGATGCAGAAGAAAACAGAGATGAAGGAAGCAACGTGACTCCCATCTACTCCCTTCTACTCACCCGTCTCTTATATTCCAACCTCCAAGCTTTCCATGTTACAAAAAACAAACAGCGGAACAGAATAAGTCAAAGACAATAACTGTTTATTCATTTACCTCCCCCCTCACTTTAATACTCAAGTTGTTTAAAGCCCCTGGTGTTGGACGGGGGGTTAGATACTTAGGGAGAGGCTCTCAGAAACCCCATCACTTACAAAAGCATTATAAACTTAAAGAAATAACGAAGGCCAGAAGGTGTCCATGCCCAGACAACAAGATCAGATTTTTTTATTAGCAAAACTACAAAGACATCAGAAAATTTCCAGATAAAATGGCATTATAAAGCTTCCAATGGACTGATGGTACTGGAGTTTACTATCTTGTTAGTTTAGACAAATAAGATTCTGATCTACATCTACAAATTTATCAAAAAAGAACGTACTAATACTATGAATGAAGGGCTCTAAAAAAGTGTGTTTGGGCAAGCAAAGAGTGAACAGAGTGCTTTGCAAAGAAGTGTGTATTTTATCAGATTTGGTAAAACTGAAGATATGAATATATTAAAGAGGTACACATATATTAAGTCTGAAACTCATTACCAAAGGGCATTTTCCAATTTTATATCACACACTTGGCTTGATGCTCTGCAAAGCATTCCGGTTCACATATATACAGCTATGTAATCACCTCTAAGAAAAATTCCAGGGCAGTGATTCTTACGAACTGCACAGAGAGGTGTTCCTTCTGAAACTGAAATATTGTGGTCCTTTCCCAATTCTCAGAAAAATGATTTCTTTTTCAAACCCCTTTCACCCTGTTATCACATTGTGCTCATATTTGATTCTAAGCATTTTGCCTACCCTTTCAGGTTCTTTCTCTCTGAACTTGGGGAGATGCTTACACTGAGTTTTACGCTGCTAAAATGGGAATAATATTTTTAAATCTATGTTTTTAGATAGAAAGGCCTACTAATAATATGACTCAATATATGTGTCTGAAGCACATACCAGTATTGATAGAGATTTGAAATATCAGTACCAAGGAGGAGGCACAGTAACTCAGGAGAGCCTACAGATGAGGTTCTGGCCTCTGGTGAATGCCCTTTGGCAAATGGTGTGACAGTGACAGCTGGAGACCTGACTTCCTTACAGGTTAGAGAGGGGAGGAGAGAGCTTAATTGGACTATAATACAAAAATTTCAGATTCCTTCCAGCCCAGAAAGTCTGATGACTCCTTATTCTTCCAAAGAGCGACTCATGGTGCCCTCATGGGATTCGCACACTGGTCTAGATGCAAGGCAGCTGGACCCCTGTGTAACAAGACTTCAAGGTTGTACTTAATGGCAGACAAAAGGCAAAGACTTCGGGGCAGGTAGAGCAATTCTTCCATACTGAGATTACCTTGCAGCAGTAAGTTCCTAGAGGGCCTAGGGCTATCATTTTATTTCCTTCTAAACTGAAACCTCTCGTTTAAAAGTAACTTAGAACTCAACCAGGGTGAATTCCCTAGCATCCTTCCTGAAGTTTCAACTTCTCTTTGTTACTTGCAAAGAGGGGATAATCATGCAAATGAGCAGCATCCTTTTCACTTCCAGGAGGCCCAGGCTCAGGAAATGCACTCCTAGCAAGGGAATCTTCCCCTGTGGGCCCGGGAGAAGGGAGGAGGATGGAATCCCAGGGGAGGGAACTGAATGATCCAAAAACGCTGTTCACACTAGAAAATGCCTAGATCAACAACTTCTTAATCTGATTGAATCTGGTTAAAATAATAACCCAGAGGAACTCAGACCAGAATTGCTTATCTTCTTTTATCTACTCCTGTTTGGAAAATAATATTAATCTATAGCACAAGGAAAGTAAGTATGGCAGGCATTTGCTTAGTTACCTAGGGATCAAAGTCACAGAGTTTTGGTGCCCCTAATTTTTCCACTAATTTATTACACTCACTAAGAAGAAGTAGAGATACAAGAGATGCATTTGCTAGATCAGCCATAATTTTTTCCACATTTTTTTAATATTAAAAAAATTAAAAAGGCGCTGGAGTGGTTGTGCAGTGTTTAGAGTGCTTGCCTTGGCATGTGCAAGGACCCAGGTTTGAACCCCAAGACCACTTACACAGCTGAGTGTCGGAGAAACAAAAAACAGATTAAAAAAAAATAATATTGATTCTTTATCATTCTCCCTCTGTCTCTTAAAAAATAAAAATAAAATGCTATGCTTAAATCATATGGTATAGAGAACTACTTTTAATGATGAATATCAGCTGCCAATCTAATATATATGTGAATAAGGACCTAGTGAGAAATGGAGTAGGCAAAAACTGAATAGAATGGTGGGGTGGAGATAGCAAAACTGCTTGGAACCACAAGCAACAAGCAAAGCTGAATTTCCTAGGCCGTAGTGCCCCCTGCTGGGACATCTTGGAAGTGGCGCCTCCTGGACAACAAATCTGCCTCCTCCTTCAGATAGACCACTGAAAGGGTGCCATCACATTTTGAAAAAAGTCTTATGGAAGGGACTGCATGAATGCTGTTTTCATCTATTTCTTTTTATTTAGCCATGATTGGCAGTAGGAGGATTGCAGAAAGAATTCTGTTATGCATAAAGAATCCTAGAGTTCATCAGAATAGCTAGGCTTAGCCTCTTGCGTTTGCATCCTTACGTGATCTTGCTTAAAGATATTTAAGCCAGTTCCACTTCTGCCAATTGCAATTATTATTAATAATAATAAATGACAAGTTTACTGCAGACCACTGTTGTAATGAAAACCACACAAGATTAACATAAGAATACCTTAAAGGACATAGCATACTCCAAAGCAGATGTGAATGTAAGGTAATAGTAAGGGAGACACATTGACTAGTAAACTAACTTTCCTCAGAGACATGAGTAGGTAGTCCAGGCCAGACACACCAGGCATAAATGGTCCGTTATAAACCTTCAAATTTCTAAAACATCAGTTTTCCAAGGAGTCACTTGTCTTTCACAATCATATCTTCAAATCCTTCATTTTATAACTAGTATCTTAGAGGAGTCCTCTTCTTGTTCAATGGGGATGCATTTCAAGATACCCAGGACACACTGGAAATTTCAGGTAGCGTCAATCCCTATATATACTGTGTTTTTCCTTTATGCTCTTCATAATTGCCTCCCAATATCAGAGTTAATCTGTCCTGTGTTTTATGTCCTGCTGTCTCCTCTGCAACACTATTCATACGATTTTAGGGTGTTATTAACTAAATTAAAGTGACTTTAGTAAAAGCACTGTGATACCTCAACAGTCAACCTCATAAAGGAAATGGCCACAAAGCGAATAATGTGTGGGTAGTTGGATAAAGCGTGGGTATGCTGGACAAAGGGGTGATTCACCTCTTAGATGAGACACAGTGGGATTGTGGGAGATTTCAAAATGCTATTCACAATGGTGTGAATTTTGAATTTATGAATTGTTCAGTTTGGGAATTTTTTCTTTAATATTTTAGGACTGTGATTGGCCACAGGTAACTGAAACCTTGCAAAAGTGAAACTTTGAATGTGGGGACTACATTCATATGCTCAAGGTGACTCTATCGGTTGGTGAACAGTGATGGCAACAGGGGTAACAGAGATTAAGGGACCACTTGGCGACTTTGTGAGCATTAAAGCTGAGGTTTCCAGTCTTGTACTGGTTTTCAAACCAGCAGCATTTTTTTCCTCGCCCAGGAACTTATTAGAAAACAGGAGTCACAAATTTCATCCCTGACCTACTAAGCTAGAGTCTGCATTTTAGCAATATCCCAGAAAATTCTTACCTGCATTCAAATTTAAGAAATTCCACTGTTGCCCATTTGGGCTGAAAACTTTCAGAGACTAAATAGTAGGTGATATAGAGAGAGCATATACAGAAAGTATTTTTGACTTGACCTTTATTCTGATAATACATTAATAGCTTTAGTATTTGGAAAATTGATAATTAGGGAAGAAATGTGGCTAAAGATAATTTTCATGAGCCTCCAAAGAGACTATACTACAATGAGTTTTCTAAACACAACATTATATTATACTACTTCAAATTTTATTTAGCTTTTAAATACTAATAAGGTAAATCTTATGTATGGGTGTTAACACATGCATATTTTATATTTGCCCTTAGTACTACATTGAAAGAACTTTTAAATGCAAATATTTAATTAGAAAAAATTTTTTGAAAAGAGACTCAAGTCCAATCAGACTTTTGAAAATTTGAATAAGTCTGTAAATTCCATTAAAAATACAATTGCTCAATCTTTTGCCAATGTCCTCTAAATGTAAGGCATTAAGAACTGGATTGTGGTACAAACAATAAATATGCCAGAGTCCTTAAGACTCCGTTTTATAATGAACCAAAAGTGGAAGAAGAGTGGGAAATTAGGAGGAGGGAATCCATTCTCTTTTGAACCTCCAAACCCTGGCCATCACCACACCTAATTGCCACCTCCACTCTCTGTTCTGCCCTCTTCTTTAGACTTGTTTTATTTTGTTTTGCTTTGCCATAGCCGTGCTCTACATAACAGGTTAAAGAGCTTAACGCCAGCATCTCTTAGCATAGTGCCATTCTAACTGGCCTTTGCTTGTAAAATTATTCATTCTTTTCCTATTATTTAGTGTTCTGGTTATGTGCAAGGAAAGCCATCTGATTAAACTGGTGCACAATAAGTTATGTGGATACTTGAGACTTTAGGGTTCCCATAGAGACCCAATGAGTTTCCAGGGGAGGAACTCATACCCCTAAAATGAAGATTTAATTAGTGGAACTTTGTGCAATTGAATTGAGAAGAGTTTTAGGTCTGATGTGGGAGATGTTTCAGTACCCAGATACCTTCCTGGGTCCTTTGAGCCCTTCCAATCTTCTTTAGCTTCTTTTCTGCCTAAAACGTAGGCTCTAGCTACAAAGGTAACAGCTATTGGGATACTTCCTGTATAATTATAGAAATCACTAAAAAATACGGATTTAAGAATTGTATAAATTCTTTTCCTGACCTTTTCTTTGAAAACATTAAAAAATAATGCCTCTGGTCACTGAGATTGGATGCTGAGGACCAGGAAAAAGGCCCGATGAGGGCATTTTAGAAGTGTAGGATTTTGGACATGCATCTCTACTGGAGGGAGGCTTCTTCGTAACTGAAGAGGACTTGACTTGGGAGGGCACTACGGGTTCCATTGTTTTCAGTTCATTGAACACAGTTCATCATGGGCTCAGGGGAGCATTTCTCTTGGGTTCTTCATATTGACAGATGCTTGTCGCAAATTTTCTGGTCCAGAAATAACCGCTTCTTCCCAAAGAGGATTAACTTTAACAAAATACATGGCCTATCACTGCTTCTTGCACAAATATTCAAAGAAGACACTGTATCTGTACTTAACTACAGAAGGCCCTAAACTTCTCATTTAAAATAAGACCTTATGGATCTTTCCCCTCAAACACTAATAGATAGATATTCTTTGACACACAAACATTACTTTATTGATTTTCAATGGAGATGTAGGTTCAACATATGTGCCTTTAAAACACAGCAAATAAAAACCTATTTGAGAGGAGAATTAAGGACACAATAGAAAATAAACCGCTATTGCAAACAATGGTGGTTATTCAGTTCAAATGCTATATTTGGCTTGGAAATTGACAAGAGATAGAAAGGAAACAAAGAAACCTTAAGAGAAATTCAAACTTTCAGAGACATTGGCATTTGTATGGTAAACGGGAAACAATGAAAAAAAAAATCAACATCCCTTTCCATTGTGTAAAAGTGATCCATATGCTGGTCAGAACCCAATTTGGGGACAGAAACACAGGTGTCTTTCACCAAAGCACATTTTAAATTCCTAGCCTTTCTCTTTGTTTTAGTATCTTTTTTACTTTTTATTCTACCTCATTGTATAGTGGGAAGCAAACTAAATTGGGACAAGAAGACTCAGTTTTGCTTCATTTTGAGTGCTGACTCCTATGACTCAAACTCAGTACTTTCAGTTCCTGACTTATTTATATAACGGAAATATTGTATTCTATAAAAACAATAATTATAGGAAAAACAATACAAGTAAGCATACCTAATATGAAAATTCCAAAACTGAAATACTTCAAAACTTGAAACTTTTAAGCACCAACAGTATGTTTCATGTAGAAAATTCCTAGCCTGATGAGATGGTGCAGGCCTGTAATCCTGGTGGCTTGGGAGGTTGAGGCAAAAGGATCAAAGCCAGCCTCAGCAATTTAGTGAGGCCCCAAGCAATTTAGCAAGACCCTGTCTTAAATGGGAATGTGTCTCAGGGGTTAAGCATCCCTGGGTTCAATCCCTGATTTAAAAAAAAAGAGAGAGAGAGAGAGAGAGAATGAAAGAAAGAAAACTCCAGACCTCATCTCAAGTGATGATGGGTCACTGACAAAAAGAAGGTGCACCAAAAAGTTTGTATAAAATATTATACATTTTGTACAAAATTGTATAAATTTGCATCAAATTTCATATATTTATAAACATATGCATGTTTAAGGTATATATGAAACATAAATCAATTTTGTGCTCATGCTTGGATCTTATCCTCTGATATCGATACAACTGGGAACATTTGACTCCCATGAGAAGCCCAACTGTACACAGACATGCAGAGAAAGTAAGAAATTTCAAAAATTAATATACATGTATATGCTCATTTCCAATTAAAGCAAGGGGGTATTACAGAGGAGACGTGAGATCAGGGAATGGATGAAGTGGGAGTGGGAGATCCTGGACTAGGATTGGCCTTAACTTATTTTGTCAATATCCGTACATGCATAAATATGTAACAAAGATTCCCTCCAATATGTAAGACTATCTCAAACAAATTTTTTAAAAAAGTAAATAAAACAGTCGCAGCCAAGAGATTTTTCCTTGTAGTTGCAAGAAAAAGAAAAAGGCCATTTTGTGATAGTACCCACAGCCCACCTACCATTAGTGACTTTAACTTTTCAGTGAGAAATTCTATCTTTTAAACTTTGTCTTTTGATTCTGTAGCCAGGAAGATCACTCATGACTGTGTCTAGACAGACACAGGTGGGAAACAAGAGGAAAGGCAGGAAAGAGACAATAAATTAATGATATTCCAGGAATTAGGTATGTCTGCCTTCATAATTAATAATGCCAGAGTCAACATTTCCAATGTAATATAGTGTTTGCACAATGTCTTTCCTTTGGTTCTTGGCTAGTACCTGATTTTGTTCCATGTGCCTTTGTAACCATTAGTCAGAAAAATTGGTCTATTTGGGGGACTGGTACACTAGCACCAGACTGTAAGTTCAAGCTTCAAACGCAATTCAGTCCACATGCTACTTCTTCTTCACAGTAAATTTCTAAAGTTCAATGTGGGCATTGATTAATCATCCCAAGAGGCAAAAAGACCTCAAGTCACAATCTTCATACCTTGAAAAGCCTGACTCCAGTACCTATATTCATTACATCTGAGGTCAACGGAAGTGAAAAAGGACATCACTTCCTGCAGACACCACAATGAGTCTATGGATCTGAGTAACTACAGATATTTTCAAAATTAGTAAACTGCTTCTTTTTAAATTATTAAACTCCCAGGGCTTCAATATCCTACTCTGTCAAATGGTGGAAAAATCTAATTTATTTCTATATTTTTCCATCTCTATAAAGTTAAAAGGTTTGCCATTAAAAACCTGTCTAACATTTTCTTTCCTTGACCCAATATATTTTTAAAGGTCTTATAAACTAGTCTCCTTTGAGCATGTCTGTCATCAATCTGCCACTTTGCTGTTCAGAAATGTATAAAGACTTCTCAATGGGAAAAGATGCTATTAGCCTCTCTGCATATCTAAACTGCCCATCTTTCAAGACATAGATGTAATTCTGTCCCAACTCCCTGGCTACAGCCTCACTGGCATGGCCCTCTCTTCAAAACCATATCCCTGATTCTCTTTTACAGCTTGTACTTCATTATATTCTCACTTGTATCATTTTCTCATTCTTTTTGTTGGTCTTTCCTGTTCAATTAGATTATATGCTAAATTAAAGCACTACATTCAATAAATATGTGCTGACCTTCACTTGCTCATTCAATCAACGTTTTCAGTGTACTATGAGCCAGTCTGGGAATTATAAGAATAAATAAGGTATAATGCCAGTCCTCCAAGATTTTACCATCTGGAATGTAAAGTCCCACCTGGATGATGGTATAAATTTGTTAAATATTGCCAAGAGTCACTGTGAAGAAAAATCATCCCACAATAGAATTAACACTAGAATTTCCGAGCAGTAATGAGAGCCCCCTTAGGTTATGACTGCTATAACATCATGTTAATAAAATATATTTATTGAGCACTTACCATATACACAAAATGGGTTGTTTCACTTGGTCCCCACCTCTATTCTAGACCCTTGTTCTATCTTGATGTTAGCAATGAGTGAATTTTGGCTAAGGAGACTAATGTTTTCCCAAGGTTGCTTGGCTTAGGAGGGACATCCAGGGCTTGGTAGGGCAAGCCAGCTTTGTGCTAGAGCTAACCATACTGCAATATTTTCTCTTGTTTAGTTTGTGCATTTTAAGTATTGTTGACAGAATAAGATTAGATAGCATTCACTCACAGTGAAAAATATACTGTCCTAAAGACTCCTAAGTCCAGATTTGGTATTGATATAGATCATGAGGGGGTGAGCGTAATTTATATTCTACATAAAATTTCTTATTTGGCTCCCTCCCTTCACAAAAGTTAGAGCTAGGAGGAGGAATGGTTTATGCCTTTAACTAGGAGTAGAAATCACTACAATTTGGAAGTCAGATGAATCTCAATCTCTTTCTGTCTGCCTATCTATTGATTTATCTATCATATGTTTATTACATTTATATAGTCTAAATCTGACTAAATCTTTTTAGAACCTCATTCATAGAATGAAGGAATTAAATTGAGATTACTAGAAAGTTTTTGGCGTGAGGAAGCTTTCTGGAGTGACATTCTGGTTCAATTTTTTTGAGGGGAAGAGGGTTATCTATGGATGAGGCCATTTTCTGGTACAGGTCACAGAAAAAGGCAGCTTTTTCCCCAATTTTTCTTCGATATAATCTCCATGTGGTTTCCAAATGTTTAGTCCTTCCTACCAAATGCTGTAAAATCTGTCTTTTGATCTCCAGATGGAAGAAACATTAGCTCATGAAGATCTGGCCCTTAGGAGAGAAGCAACTCGCCAAATACCATGCACCCCACCTTACAGTTTCAAAACCTAACAGTTTCTCACCAAAGCCATTCTTCTTCCTTTCCTGCTATGGCATCCCTAAGCCAATAACAAAATCTCTGTAACTCTTTGACACCTGATAATCTCGGGACTAAGCCTTTCCTGCAAACCAAGCATGTTTCGCTTACGGTGTTCTTATTGTCATAGACTAGAAGGAAGAGGTCATTTGCCTCTCTTGGTTACAACCAAATTTGTCATTCTCAGAACAATCGATGTACTTAAGCATCCTCTTCTTGCACTGGACCAGTTTGAGTCTTCCAATCAACAGATAACTACAGCCAAGCTGAGAATTTTAAAAAAAAAAAACTGGTCTTGGAATAAGAAATGTACTTTTTTCTTTTTATTTTAGCTTTGGACTTACTAACTCCACTGACAGCAGATTTCAGTTTCCAAGATTATGAAATGTTAAGCTCACTTCAATCATCACATGTATGAAACTAAAGAGTGCTGTATCAGCACAAGCAAATGATTAAATTTTCTAGTTAGATGGAATCATATATTACCTGACAGACATAAGCTTAAAGTATTCTTCACAAGTAGATGAATCTGCTGGGTGTAATGGCACTCAACTGTAATCCCAGTGACTTGGGAGGCTGAAGCAGGAGGATCGCAAGTTCAAGGGCAGCCTCAGCAATTTAACAAGGCCCTAAGCAACTTAGGGAGACCCTATCTCAAAATAAATTATAAAAATGGCTGGGATTTGGCTCAGTGGTAAAGCACCCCTGGGTTCAATTCTCAGCACCCCCCCCAAAGGAAAACAAATAAATAATCGTTGAAAAATAGGTTTTATCATAATATTTTTCACTTAAAAAATCCTGTCTCTTCATTAGACATAAGATGGAGTTCACAGTCCTCAGTCCTATTTTCAAGCTTCCTCCCCAGCTGACTTTGAATGTGTGTCTTACCTCATATTGACTTTCCTTCATGCGCCCTTTACTCCCACCACATTGGTCTCTTTGTCCTATGTTCTTCCCTTCAGGGTCTGACCTAACACTGCCTTCTGTCCATCCCTCCACCCCTCTGCACTCAGGCAAAGGGGAAGAAACAACAATTCTACAAAGCAATTTTTAAGTCCTCTGCCAGACAATGGAGGGTGAAATGAAGGAAAAGTTAGGGTACCTCTCCAAATTACTCTCTTTCCTGCCAGCACCTAATAGGGCTTTAAAGTCTATATCTGGGATTCATTTGTCTCCAAAGCTTTCACTGCTTTCTGGCCTGTAGTTCTCTATTCTTCTTCTGAATTTCTATCGTTTTTATTTTCTAAAACCTACCTACAATACTTGTCCTATCCTACTGTCTATAACGAGCTATTTTTTGTATCTATTTGCCTCTCAAAAGTGTGCAGGAGGCCAACCGCACATGTGTAATGCACATTCTCAAATGTGCATAACACTCCTGTGTATGTCATATCTCCCAACAGAGTTACTGGAGAGGGACCTTCACATACTCATTCTGCTCCCACGAAGGCCAGCACCTTGCATAGCAGGTATTCAGTAAAATGAATGAATGGAATAATGTAAGCGTGAATGAATGGGAAAAGAATACTAGGGAGAAATTTTAACTGCTCTACTTTGTGTAGACTATCTTGCTAACTCACAAATATTTCAGAAAGGAGATAAAAAGGAAATAATGATGAGAAAAGTGTTCTAGATAGGCCCATTGATCTTGCCAAAGAGAGACACAGAGTATAAATGTCACAGCCTATGAAGCTATTGGGATAAGGCTCATCCACTTTGAAGAGGGGCCAGAGAGCACTTTACTTGCATTATCATTCTGTTCTTTGTCTTGGAATCAAAAGAGAAGTATGCAAGTTCCTGCCTTAAATAAATTATTGATTTAACTGCCTGAACTGTGTTAAGTTATATCTGAACTAAAAGACAACCATTTGCATGTTTCTTTTTATGGAACCTGTGAATTCAAACATGTATTTGGTATTTTAAAAAAAGATACTTAGAAAGACAGATCTCCCCTTGCTCCATTTAAAAATACATATTCATACACATATGTATTTATAAAGGATTGTATGCCAGAGAAGCTACTTATGACTGTAAAATGTTTAGTTTACAGCCATCAGTTTTTACATTTAAAAAGGGGAATGAGTTTTTAGGTTAGCTAGTATAATAACATTTTTCTATTTATAAATTCTAGATTTCTTATCTTAGAACATGTTAGTGAAATATTTATTTTTATTCTCTTAGGACATTTTTCTTGGCTCCTAATGGTCTTGGGACTAAGTAGGTATCTCTTGCAAACAAAGCATTTTCCCCTTGCCAAATTCTTAGACAGTGCAATAGGATAGGAGGGAGTGGCCATTTGCATGTCTTGGTTATAACTAGGCTTTCATTTCCAAAACAACACCACAAAAAGTTATACCTGAGCATCCTCTTTTTCTTTGGGACAGCACAGCATCATCTGGACCAGTTTAAATCTCCCAAACAGTGGGTGTTAAACTATGTATGCTTGTATTAGGCTAAAAACATGATCTTACTTTACTAATTATGAGCAATTAGAATAAAATAATAGAAAGATAAGAGCACAGTCTGATTTTTCTAAAGTAACACATGGCAAATTATACACATGCATGGAATTCATACCTTCTTTAAGAAAATATTTGTCTGAAAGGAAAGTTTTAAA
Source organism: Aplodontia rufa (assembly GCA_004027875.1). Lineage (NCBI taxonomy): Eukaryota > Metazoa > Chordata > Mammalia > Rodentia > Aplodontiidae > Aplodontia > Aplodontia rufa. Next base: position 14,508 of record PVKS010023778.1, on the reverse strand, counting down.
CAGAAGTAAAAATAGATAAAAATTCTTGAGTATTCTTGATCTTTCCTTGGGCAGAATTCTTAAGTGTTCTTCCCTCTTAACTTAAGCTATAAAATCCAATTCTTCTAATAGTAGAGCAAGTGTTTCAGAAAATTATTAAATGGTAAGTATAAAACAAAAATTCAATGTGTACTATTGCTATTTCAAAAGGAGAGCATTTCATGGTTATACAAATGTCAAAAGTACATTTTGGATTTCCATTAATATTAGTTTTAATGCATTGATTGTATAAAATGAATGTTTATAAATCCAAGAATAGAAACTAAAAATTGTAAAGACCTTCTGTATTGGAATTAAGCAAATTCCATATGAAGCCACTGAATTCAGAAACAAATATATAGCAGGAATGATTTACAATCAGAATTTTATTAAAATTCTTTCAATAGATTCCTTGGTTTTTCCTAATATTCCCCTACAACTTCATAACTGAAAGTAGAGCATATTAAATACAGCTCTCTACCAAGGAATAAAAGACAATGACACAAAAAATGGAATGACAGCAATGACTTCCTAGAAGCAAAAAGTGGGCAATGAATTCTAGCATTTCTTAAAACTAAAAAAAGAAGATGACTATTACTAACTGAAGGTCTTTGTATGAAATCAGAATAACAGTAAAGTTCATATTAAATAAATTAAATTACAGCAGAAATTATTTTTAACTCCACAGATTAATCCATTTTTCTTTCCACAGAACTCCTTTCTATGAATTTCAGCAACCTGAACCCAGTTACAATGTAAGTCGTGTTTTTCACGGCTTACATAAAACTCACTTTTTATATTTTCACCTCACTTGATTGACAGACTGCATTATAAATTAGTGGAAACTCACTATTCCATAATGTGTTGATCACAATCTGTGATGAAAACATTTGTTCCAACAGGTCTGGCATGTGCTGCAGAGGTCTGTGACTATGCAGATGACCTGGGGATGGTGCTGGTTTCAGTAGAAGCACAAGGACTTTAACAGAGGGATGTATCACCTGCTGTTTCAATTGTTTTAAGGACAACTTTTCTAAAATTCTAACATAGATCAGCTAATAGGTAAAACACATATCTCTCTAATTAGCTACATACCATGATAAATATTCAGTCCAGGACTGGTATTTATCATTCATAGCTATTACATTGACCTTAATTCTAGAGGGTTTCATTACACAGTCCCTCACAATGTGATATGCTTAATTATACTTTAGAAGAGAGAAAGCAGAAAAAAAATTGTAAGGGTATGTCAGCTTCATCACTGAGAATGACCTTTCAATTCTCTATTTCTATATTTACAAGCAAGTGTTAATAGTTGTCCAACAATATGAAAAATAAAACTTAGAATGAACAGTATTGATTTAAAAATAACCAAATCTGGGGCTGGAGCCATGGCTCGGTCGTTACGGTGCTTGCCTGGCCTGGGCAATTATGTGGGTTTGAACCCCAGCAGCACATACACAACTAAGTATTGGAGCAACAAAAGCCACATGAAAAATTAAATAAAGTTGATTTTCTCTTTCTCTCTCTCTCTCACTATCCCTCTTTCTTAATTAAAAATAAATATATAAAAATAACTAAATCTGTTCAATGGGAATAATATGGACATATTTCAAACAGTTTTCTTTGGGTAATTCATTGTCAGGTTGCATAATGCCAAAACTGCTTCTCATTTCCCTTAGGTCATATTTTCAGGAAAACTGAGCCTACCAGCATGTGTGTGCATACATGTGTACATGTGTTTGCATTGCACCTGTGTAAGATAATTTCAATACCCAAATTAAAAAACACCTTCAAAGTTTTAACTACTGTGGAACTTTTTATACAATAGATGGTATCTATATACCCTTATTTCTACATCTAATTGTATATATCTTTGCCTCTTTTTATTTCTCTTACAGACCACATATATTGGCAAAATAGAAAAACCAAAGGAATAAAGGAAGTATACTGAACAAATATTGTCAGAAATATTTATTTTCTGAAATGAGATTTAAAAATGTAGAATGGATAGAGGATTTCAAGGATTCAGATTAGATGAATGTCAGAAATGCAGGCCAACCACATGCATTCAAAGCTGGACATTCCAACAATATGACATCCCTGTCCTAAGCACTGGGCAACTATAGTCAATGACATGGTCAAGAATGCCTGCCTTCAAAGGAAGAGCTGATATTCCAATGGAGAGAGACAGGCAAGACACAAGAAGCCAGCTATGCAGCAAGACAGGTGGTACTCTGTACTGTGGGGAAAAACAGACCAGTAAAGAGGTAAAGGTGAGGGTGGGAGAAGTGATGTTAAAGTAATACTGTGGTCAGGAAAGGCCTGACTAAAAAAATGGAATGCAATGGAGGATGGAGTGAGAAGTCAGGAGACAGGAAAGAGAAAGTTCAGAAAGAACAGAACATAAGAGAAAGCCAAGAAGTGCTAATGTGACAGCTGGTCTCCACACCTGCTTAAGTAAAGCTTGAGGCCCCTGTATTGGTCCCAGGTGATCTCTCAAATATCCCTTTTCAGGTCTCATGACACAATGTCTTTGACCATAGAACTTATGATTTTTATTTTCCATTTCTTAGAAAAAAATGGAAATATTACAATCTCTCACTCTTAAGATATGTGAACACCTGTCTCGGAAAGGTGCATTTTGCATTAGTACCATATAAATGGAAACTGTAATGCTTGCAAAGATTCACTTTGAAATCTTAACCCAAACGGAATGACAGCTTGCTTTTTACTATTACATCAAGAATGCAGAGGGACTTATCCTTTGAAAACACCTTGAAGGAGAAAGATATTAATGATTGGATTTCATTTTTGCTTCCAGTATATTTTATAAAAGAACATGAAATGTTTTCCCTTGGAAGTAGATGTCCAGTTGTGGGCAAATTCTCTCTTCCTCTGTCTGCCTCCTACCTCATTCTCAAAAGGAGTAAAGGAAAGAAAAAGAAAAGAAGGTCCACATGGTCCTGATCTGGTTGGACATTTGAAACAAGAAAAGTTTTACAAAGAGAAGGTCAAGTTAGGTGTGGAAATGTAGGACTGCTATGCAATGTTTTATTGAGTAGAAAATAAAACTTTTTTAACTCCTCACTCTTGTCTCTTGTTTTCCTAAAACTTCTGCTTTATTATTGATATTAAAAGACTGAAAACCTGCCCTGGCCTAGAGAAGGAAGCCATTGATTTGTGACACTGTTAAAACCATGATGTTCTCCTTGGTACTAGGTGCTCTATCCTGCTTTATTCCAGACATTGGCATTGTGTGTGGTAGTAGGGACTCACATTCTTCTTAGTTGAAGACACAAATTCCATGATCACTATTACGGTTTGGATCTTAAATGTACCCTACAGGCACATATGGTAAAGGCTTGGTGCCAGCCTGAGGCATTGTTGGGAGGTGGTGGACCCTCTAGGAGGTGGGGCCAGGTGGGAGGAAGATACACGTAATTAGGAAGTGCCCCTGCAGGAGATATTGGGATTCCAGCCCCTTCTCTCTGTCTTTTCTTCCCTGTGCTATGAGGTGAGCAGATTCCTCTGCCACACACCTCCACCATGATGTAGTGCCTCATCCCAGGCTCAAAAGCAATAGAGTGGAGAGACATGAACTGAATCCTCTGAAAGGTAGGTCAAAATAAACATTGTTTGTTTTTAAGCTGTTCATATCAAGTCTTTCTCACAGTAATGAAAAGCTGGGTAACACACACACAGAATCTTAGGGTTTGGCAAGTAACCTAGCTATCATGATTCTAAATAAGCATCAAATTCCTTTGGAAGGATATGGGAAGGGGACACAACTGTCATGGTACAGAGGGTGAAGGCAAGGCTTTCTGAGACAAGGAGCAAGGGTTAAACAAATGGAGAAATGTGCTCAGGAAACAACATATGGCAAGCCCTAAAGAGTGCACATCCCAAATCTAAAAGAAGCTTAGGAGAATGAAAGGATGGAGTCTGGGTGGGGCTGGGGAGGCAGGCAGGCTGGAGACCCACCTGTGGGTCAAGGAGAGGAGGACCATCCTGAAGGCAAGGTGTGGGGGGTACTGGGAATCTGGAGGCAGGCTAAGGAAGTGACCAGAAGGCATTTTAGAAAGACTTCAAGCTGTTCAGGGCTCTACTTGAGAAGTCACCATGGTAATGACCTGAACCAGGGTACAAGGTGGGGAAGGAAGAGAGAAATTATATTTTCCTACTGTATTCTAAAGTTATTTAGGAGACGAAACCAATGACTGATGGAAGGTGAAGAGGGGAAAGGGTTTCTGACTTGGACCATTGAATGCAGATCTCTATATATCTTCAAAGCAACTAGAGATCTCCATTGAGTCCCAGATGGACAATTTTGAACTATACCTGCCCAGGAAGTTTCACCAAGAAAGCATGAAAGCATTTGGTTCAGATTCATTTCTCAACACTGTTGCTTCACCTGTTACAAAATTGTTTTACTTTAGAGGCTATAGATCAGAAACATACATTACACACTTAACAACTGTCAAGCTTCCTGACAAAGATTTTTGAGTGACTAGAACGGAGAAAGGCAGCTGTACCTTTCATTTGGCAGGTTGTTGGTAAGTAGTTGATACTTATATTACTGCCTTTCCAGGAAGCCCAGTGCATTTTGATTCACTCATAGTTTTCTTTTTTATTTTAAAATTGCCACTACAAAGTGAATTTTAAGAAAGGCACATCCACCAAACTTGATGATGGCACTTGCCTCTAACCCCAGCAAATTGGGAGGCTGAGGCAGGAGGATTTCAAGTTCAAAATCAGCAATTTAGTGAAGCCCTAGGCAACTTAGTGAGACCCTGTCTCAAAATATAAAAAAGGGCTGTGGATGTGATTCAGTGGTTAAGGGCCCCTGGGTTCAATCCCTGGTAGAAATAGAGAAAGACAGACACATACTTGTACCAGTAAATTCTCTTTGCAACTAAATAAATTCATCCAATGGTCAAGGAAAATCAGTTATATTTTTACACCATTATCAACTTTTACATTGTGGCATGGAAGGTATTTACAAACATATGGTAAAATAAATATACTTTAAGTTTTAGAATGCTTTAGTGACAAAGAAGTTGCAATACATATGGCAAATCCATTATTCTGCTGTGAATATACCTATTGACGTGATAAGAAACATGAATAATTAATATTTTATTATTTAGTAAAAATATCTTTTTATCATCTTATAATAATGTCTTATCATTTTAATCATACCTTTATCATATTTTAGTTACAAAAGTCTTTTGGTTCTCCTTGTAACATTTCTAAATCATTTTCACGGGTAAAATACACAATTAAGAAAGGGGCCATGATTTACCCTCAGAACTGTCATGAAAGGAAGGAGTTCAATGATCTCTGAATCATGCCTAGAAATCAGATGCTCTATTTGATCAATTAATCCTTCCAGGTTTGAAGCAGAGGTATGAAATAATGAACCCCAGGCTTTAAAAATAGTATATCTGAAAGAGATTCAGTCAAGTTGATAATATCTGTCAGAAGACAGTGGTACCGGGTTTTGGACTGCAAGTATCTGTTCCTGGACAGCATGTTTGGCTGCTAGGCTAAAGTTTTGCACCTCGTAATTCATGGATGTATCAACTGGACCCTAACTTGAAATCTTATTAGTTTCGCCTTTGCACGTAACTGCTGGCATCCAGGATGTTCCATTACATTGTTATCCAATTTCCACTATTTCTCAATGGATGAAGGAAGGAAAAATAGCCAAGCATTAAAAAAAAAAACTTCCATGGATACAGTTGTTTGAATAATATGGGAATACTTCAATTTTATTCCTTATACGAAGGTTAAGAAAAAATCATGAAAATAGATAACATGTTTGTATCTCCTCCTTTTTCAAGGCTCTTACAAGATATACTTAGTGAATTTTGAAGCCACATTTTACTCAGTACCAGTGTCAGTGAAACAAACTTCCCCCATATCCCAGTTAACACTCCTTCATTGCACCAAATAAATCCAAATGGGCTGATGAAAGACAACAAGGAATCAGACCAGCCTTACATGTATAATGGGAATCTATATTAGAGAAAGTGAGATAATGAGGAAAAAGAGGATTCAGGCAAGCAATGAAAGAGACCAAATGTTCATCTTTCTACAGAAATAAGAGAGCTAGAAGAGGGAATGGAAGAGATCAAGAGAATTAATACTGAGAGAAAAGCAGAGGTATAAATAGTGTCCAAGAAAAGTAAAAGAAACAAAAAATTAGGAGTGGTTTCTGCTCAAAGCAACAGTTCTTGGTTTTTGCTGTATTGTTGGAGCATTTGAATCTCGCTGACATTAGCCAACTAAGAAGCAAATGTGGATGGGCCACCTGTTTCCATGGTAGTTAGCTTCACTTATTTTGTGTGTTCAATTGGCCATTTGAGGTATCACATTTAACAGTCTGTTAAGGATCAGGTTTTAGCAATGTGTGATAAAGCACATTCCATGCAGCCACACAGTTTTTAGTTACCCATGATTTACCTGTTCATGTACTCATGAATCAAGGAAAAGTAAAAGTAAAAATGCTCAGGGTTCTAATCTTAACCTCTGTTTTACTAAGGTGAGTCATTATTAGGGTAATCATAATTCCACATAAAAAAGGCAAATCTGCAATAATGAAAGGTGGTAATAGCCATAATTAACAACAGTATAACAAGAGCAAATTTGGATTCCTCCAAGCAAACAGATGCCTCAGGTCACACTAGTAAAATAGATGGGGGTTTCATTCTGGCATTGTTCTATCTCTCTGGCCTGCCGTATTATTCATATCATCTAGCAGCTGACACCTTGTTGCTGGATGGGAAAAGAGACATTAATGTGATTTAATGCATGCATTTTTTTTTCCTGAGTGTTCATGTCAAAGGACTTTTACACTAAGGTCATAATATGCTGCATTTCTACAAAGTTCAGCATTGTGTCTGTTGTAAGAAAAGCAATTAATTGTGGTTTTCTACTTTGCATGCTAAAATAGCAATTTTCAATTTCAAACCTGTTGTACATTTTTGTAAGGGTATAATTTACATCCATTCTCCCTTCCCCCTCTACTTTTTAAATGGAGCAACATTATAATATAATTCATGCAATATTAGATCAGTGGGAAAGTAAAGCCTTTCTTTTGACTATTAAGCAAAAAATTCATCTCAGGAACACCATAAATCATGCCTGTCAGAATATTCAAAAGAATCATTCTGTAGAGTTACCTTGTCTATTATTTAGAAAGCAGAGACATAAAACAATATAATTCAGTTGGGCTGCATGTATCTTATTTGCATATGGCTGTCTCTTTTTAATCTGAGCTTTTACAAGATGAATATAATTAGCAAGTTTCCATTTCTCTTCAAAACCACTGAACTATGTTGATTATCTACAGGATGACATCACCCATGTGCACTAGCATATTTGAACTTCTAAACAGAATTACTCAATGGACTCTGTAGCTAAACGTTGTATACTGAAAGTTAAAAAGTGACAAACTAGTCATCCATGCATGATGCATAATTCATTCTGAAGAAATCAGCACCATTATTTCATGCTGTTTCCCCCAATTCTTTCCCCTTAATGAATCAAGCAACTCACACAAACCACAAAGATTTCTTGTGACCAACTTGGTGATCTGTAACTATTGATTTTTTAAAAATTAGACAATCAAACACTTTAGAGGTACTAGTTTGGACTTTTTCTATGTCCTTCTCCAATAGGAGTTGCTATATATGCTCTCAGGTTAAAGAACCCTTTGCATACAGAATTATCCCTGACCCACATTCTCAAAGGAGCATATTTGGGCTAGGATGTTTGACTTTGAATGCATGATAATGGGACTATCACGTTTAACTTCTTAGCTATCAAATAACATGTATAATTTAAAGCACAATGCATTATTTAGTACTTCACCTTTTAAAAAAATTGTACATATCCAAATGTGTGGTTCAGGGATGTTAGAGACTCTAATAGCACATCTTGTAATGTGGTCTTCAACATAATTTCTTCCAGAACACCAGTTTGTGTCCCCATAAATTCTAACTATAGCCTAGAGTTCAAAAAAAGATAAATATTTTGATAAGAAAAATATATCATCACTGAGCAGATAATTTTCCCAGAGAAAGACAAACCATGACAACAGAAATAAAACTGGCCTGCTTTAGAACTGGCATTGTTAGAAGTATTTTAATAATTATTCTGGACTTGGAAGTAGAGAGCTCAAACCAGAAACCTCATAATGAACTGTTTCTCAGTTGAAGTTACCATATTATTCTGACCGATATAATTTTATTTCTAGTGTTGGTTTTATGATATTTTAGTTTATATTGTGCATTGAAGACATGTAAGCAGCAGCATATTTCACAACTGCTAGTCAATCTAGACCAATGACTGATCTATGTGCAGATGAAGATTTGATTTGTGATGTGCTCTCAGAGAATTGGTGGTTTAACCACAGCAAAACCAGAACCACAAATTTAATGAGTTAACACACCAAAAACTGAGAGGTAGGTCTGCTCATAGAAGTAGTACAGTTACATGGGAAGCTCTGTACACCTAAAAATGCATGAAATAATTTTCTACACACTTCCTGACCAAGGAACTACAAGAAACTCTTATTTCTACTTTAAACCTGTACACTGATGCCGTACTGATCATCCTAAATGTTGCTTGAATCCTACATATTCCTATAGAAAATATATCCATCACTTGTCAAACAACAACAACAACAATTTAAAAAAAGCCTTGAATTCAGATCTCACACTGTTATAAATGAACATTTCCTGTCCATCATTTATTCCTCCATTTTTTTTGCTTTGAATCCTTGGCAAATCAGAATTATTTACTCATCCCTTGATGAAACCTGGTCATCTCATGTGTATCTTTGCTTAAGCTCTCTCTCCTTTCTGGGATTCTGTCTCACTTTCAATCAAGTCTGTGTTTCTTTCAAGTAAAAGATCATTCTCCCATAACCAGAAGTAAGCGTCTAAAGCAGGAATGCATCTGTATTCCCCAGCAGGAAAAGTATGTTAAGAGTTCTCAAATATTTAAGAAAGTTCAGATCCCCTCCTATCTCAGCGTTGTTCTCTTTGTTGTTGCTATGATGCATGGGCCCACCTCATTTGACTTTCGTTAACAGAGTCCTGGTTTTATTCTGCCAGATTAACCAGATGACTCTTCAAAGCTATCCTGTTCTGTATCTTCAACAGACTTGTTTCTCTATCTTTAGCAACTGCAAGAAAGACACCTTAAGACACAAAACAAATAGAAAAGAAGAAAGGGTGTAGAGTACAAGATCTACTGTTTTGGAAAGGAATTATGGGAATGGAAATTCTCATCATTAACTCATTAAATAAAAAATCCTTATTAACCCCTGTGTCTATAGGAGTGAACAAGGCAGGGTCTCTGCCCTTGGAAAGTTTACTTTCCTTTGTTGGTGGTGATAGTGGTGATGGCGAGACAAAGAATAGAGCTCCAAATAGTGGCATTACTCAGTGTTATTTAGGAAAAGAGAACAATTTGATAGAGCGAGCTAGGATTTAAAAAAGTGCTCTCTGTAGATGTGAGATTTAAGCAGATATCTAAAGACAGAGGGAGAGACTCATATGAGCAGCTGGGTAACTGATGGAATGTGGCATCGAGAATAGGGGATGCAAAGGCTGTAAGGTGCAATCTCCTTTGCCTCCCTCCAGAACAGAAAATGTCTATTAGAGAAAAAATGGCATTGGAGCCAAATCAGTCCCAGGACATGATTTAAAAAAAAATTAAAGTTTAATTTTTATTTAAGTGCAGTGGGCCACCTATGAAAAGTTATAAGCAACAAAAGAACATGATTCTTGACCTTGCACTAAAAGAAGTAGAAAATTTGGGGTAGAAGTCACAGGAACTTCAGAGGGAAAATGCTTTGGGGTCAGTGAAAAGGAACTTCTCCAACCAAGAACCTCCCACGGCAATGGAGCCTGGGGGCAACTCTGTTAGCCTCCTGTTAGGCTGGCTGAGAGCAGGGGCTTAGAGAGTTTGTAAATGACAAGAAAAGGGGATTACGGTAGGTTTGTTAACGGTATGTTTAACAATGGGTGTCTGGCTACAAATGGCAAGACTTTCTCTAGGATTTCTCTGAACACCCATGATACTAAAAAATATTTTTGCATTTACAGTAGCATCAAGCACTACTTGATTTAATTAATTAGGAGCTGGAACAGTGGCTCAGCGGTTAAAGCACTTACCTGGCCTGCATGAGGACGGGTTCAAACTCTAGCACCATATACACAACTAAGTGTCAGGGAAACAAAAACCAGATGAAAAAATAAGTATATTTAATGCTCTCTCTCTCTCTCTCTGTGTCTCATTCTCTTCCTCTGTCTTTCAAAAAAAAATTAATCAGATGACTTCTATTAGCATTTTATACATGTCCAGTCCTAAGATAAATTGTGGCAAATTCAAGAGCACTATGCTCAGATCTAATCAGCTCTAGGCTTGGATTCACAGTATGTCCAAAATCTGGCACATTGGCTTGCATCGAATCATCTTTCTTCTTTACTCTGATTCTAGTTTTCTACCCTCATATAAACTGGATACTTACAGATTAATACCAAGATAGATCAGTTATTTTTACTGAATAAAGTATTTATGTGTAAAAGTCAAGAAACATCCCTCTTACTAATCCACTGATGTTCTTCATTCCACACTTTAGTAACAAATATTTCACTTCCTAACTATTTGAAAACAAGAGATGGGGTTCAGGTAATAAAGAAAGTCTTACTGAGAGATAGGCTGTAATTTATACTGCCACTTCAGGTCATATCATGCATTTTACTAGAACAATTAAGAAAGCCAAATTGGGTGATGAGCACCCAAGTGCCTCCTGAGCTCTTCTGTGATGGCAATAATTAGCTTTAAAATATGCTGTCAGGCTCCTAAAATGCAACCCTAACACATGCTTGCTTCTATTATATGCCAGTGGTTGTTCATAACAACAGAGAAGCTAACAATTTATACTGGTACGAACTCCTTTTTGTTACATTCTGATCAATGTCTTGCCCAAGAGTGTAAGTCTTCATTTAACCAATGTGTCTGGATATATAAGACGTTTCACCTTATGACTTGTTTAAATTATTAACATCCATTCCATCCAGCAAGCTTCTTGTCTTACAGTTACTAAGAAGCTACTGGCTTTATAACCTGCAAGTTATTATTTATGTTAATGGTCACCTTAGCTTTTTCTTTATTTCTTTATTTTTTTAGAACTTTGGAGGTAGAAGAGGCAGGGATAGGAGATTTAGGGGGAAATTCTTTTTTGCTATTATTCATAATTATGTGCAGGCTGACCTTTGTAAATTAATATTAAGTATAGAATGTTGAACACTAGACACTTTCTTCCGTAGGCTTTGTTCAGATTTGCTGTTCTTTGTTAAAATGCTATGGTTGGCTTCCTATGACACATTTAACTCCTCTTGCTTCCTGTGAGTTTGATCTAAGGATTTCCAAAGAAGCAGGATGCCTCTGAGATGAAGAGCTATGCTGTCACTGACTACCCCCAACAGGGCCACTGCTGCTGCCTGCCACACCTGCTAACCTTTGCAAAAGGCTCCTTTCTTTCCTAGAGGCCCTTGAATATCATTTCAGTGGTATTCCTCAAAAATAGAAAACACAGGCTACAGAAAAGGAAGCATGCTGGGCATGCCAAATTGCGGACATTTTTATCACATCCCACCCTCTGTTTGCATCTATCTATGATATTTGTTGCAGCGATGTTTTAAAATCCTTTCAGTAGGTAACCATTTGTACCTACAGCTTTTGTGGTGCTTGAAATGAAATGATATTATTGGAAGGACATGAGTCATATGCTCTCTGGTAAACTGATCCTGCCTTTTTTGATATTCTAAACTATTATGTAAAAATTCCATATTTTACTTTTCTTAAGAGAGAAGCTTATAAGAGTAAAACTCTGGGATAAAGCAACAAGTGGTAAAGCTTAAACATGTGCCACTGTCACCAGTGGTGTTTTTGGCTACAGCAACTATAAGAGACTGTACAGGTGAATTATCTAATTCTCCCAATAAAATCAAATAGTATAGATAACTTTTACTAATTAAAACAATGCTTATCCTAGCATCCATCTTTCAGAGTGTGACAAAAAAAATTTAACTTCACCTAATGCAACAAAATCTTCCTTTTGATGTACTACATAAATGGATTCTTCTTTTTTTTTTTAAGAGAGAAGGACAGTGATAGAGAAAGAGAGACAGAGGGAATCAATTTTTATTGAGTTTTTTTACATGGCTTTCATTGCTCTGACACTTAGTTGTGTATGCAGGTGCTGGGGTTTGAACCCATGTACTTGGGCATGCTGGGAAAATGCTGTAACCGCCGAGCCACCGCTCCAGCCCCCACAAATGGATTCTTAAAAGCATATGTACTTTGCACAAATTTTGCAGCAACACAGTGTGTTATATCTTGTTTTCCACATTCACACCTCCAAGTGCACAATGACATCTATTTGAGAATGGAGAGAAATTTCAGAAACATAACTGATTTCTACCAGGACAATTTCTATATCTAATGCACCAATTCTTTAGAGGTCAGTCTTGTAAAATCTTCTCTCTCATTTTCCCTGAGGGAAGCAGTTATTTTTGTTGCATTCATCCCTGAAAATTTCCACTGAAAATTCATTCCCTGACCCATGCCAAAGAACAGAATACAGCCACCCAAAACTCAAAATGTTTCGATAGTATGATACATTTCAAATGATAATTGACAAAATATACATTCTCTCTGCTGTGCATAGTATTTCTTTAAATTCACCACCCTTCTTTCAAGGTTGGAAAATTTATTTTGTTGTACAGTGACAGCATTTATTGAACATGTAAGAGGAATGAAAGAGATATTTGGATATTTTGGTCTTAAAATATGAATACAACATATTAACTGACAAATTTGTTGGTTCCCTCTCCCAATCCTTTTCCATGAGAGCAATATTCACTTTATAGTAATGCCTCATAAATGAGAGGGTGGATTCCAAATTCCAAGGCATCTTGCCTAATACACTAAATCATTGGCATTATTCAAATCTGTTTTTACAATAACAATAAAAAATCTTTAGTAGTAATCCAAGACTCTCAGGAAGTTAAAGGACAATGTCCAAATGAGAAATAGTCAGCATGTAAATATATATAAAGTTGTGCAATAATAACAAAGTTAAGTTAGTGAGTTTGGGTCAAGTCCTCAGTAGGTTATTATGCAATTAGTTTACTTTTGGAGGAGGAAGTCGTGCAATTGATATTGAAGAAAAATAGCGTGACAATCCAGCAACTAACAAATATCCTTCACACTTCTTGCTACGTCCGGAAACCACAGGGAAGTTCCCAGTTTTGGTTCTGATCATAGAGTCAAAGTATATGTGACCCACTGGGCTGGTTTCCGTAGCAGGTTTCGGGCAGGGGTTATCTTCCATCACCAGTGTGTCAACAAGTGTGTGACCTTGGTAGTTTGGTCATTATCTTCCTTCTTTTTTCCCCAGTAAGTTTTTCTAAAACAGTGAAAACTAGAGAGAAGGTCATCTAGTTGCTCAGCAAATTCAGAACAACAGCAATATATAATCCAAATATATTTGGCAAAAATCTGGCTGCCCTGTATTAGTCAGTAACTGCATTTTCCTTTGGTTCTGTTGACACACTTCCAAAAGCTAAAAATAACATCTTCAAATTCATTTTTAAAATTTTCATGTCCTATTTGTTCATACCTTTTGTATATGTTGTTTTTTTCCTTTTGCCATTCCTTGAGAATAATAACATTCTTCAGAGAAGGAGCTCTTAGATATAGAATTTGAAATTCAGAATACCAAATATGAAAAATGAATTTAAGGACAAGCAGTTCCCTTACAGGAGGGAAAAGAATACGAAATGCCCAAGACCTGATTTCCTATTTCACTTTCCTTCCTTACAGGAAAACTTTTGATGCTTTCTTTCCCTGAAAGAACTCAGCCCCAAATACTTCAGAGGATCATCATTCAAGATAAACTAGTGAAATGAAAATGGAAGCCAAAGGCAAATTTTAACAAATAAGGAGTGTATTTTCGTTATGAAGAATCTTAAAGCTTAGTTTTTAAGAATTTTTGGGAGCAGTTGAAATGGCTCTATTGTGCAAACTGCTTTCTGTCATGTCTTAAGGTGGCTAAAAATGGATGGAGATGGACAGAATTATGCTTAGTGAAGTCTCCCAAGCTCAGAGACTCAAGGGCTGAATGGTTTCTCTCATCTGTTGATGCTAGAATTTATGGGGAAGCAGTAGGACAGGCGGCTGACCTAACAAAACCTCAAATTGAATGACTTTTAGAGTAATTGGGGGATGGCTCTCTAGGATACTTGGAGGTGTAGGGAGGGGGATGGGGAGGGGAGGGTATATGAAGAACTCATAGGAGTCTGGAGAATGGGAAGAAGGGGGAACCATCCCAGAAGCGGATGTCATTCCTCCACGAGCTACCCATTTAACGCATGAGTTCTTCTGGGGGAAACTGCAACAGGTGAA
>PVKS010023777.1:0-31915 GCA_004027875.1 Aplodontia rufa | reverse complement strand
GCTATGGAAACAACCCCGGTGTCCATCACTGGAAGAATGGATTCAAAAACTGTGGTACATTTATACCATGGAATATTACACAGCAATTAGAAACAATGATATTGCAGCCTTCGAGGGTAAATGGATGGTTATGGAAGAGATCATGATGAGTAAAATCAGCTTAACCCAGAGATCTAAGGGTCGATTGTCTCCACTCATCCGTGGAGGTGGGGTCTAGACCCTGGCCAGTGAGAAAGTTGGTCTAGTAGCATGAGCTAAATCCAGATAAGATGTAATGCTTTACAATCTAATACTCTTTTTAGAGTTATAATGGGAAGGGGAAGGGAGGGATAAGGGAGGGTAATTGGGGGGGCACTCCTGGGGATAATTGCAATATCCAGAATATATGCATATTTTATACACATTTTATATTTTTTTGTTAAAATCTTGTAAGGTTGCTCATAATAAAAAATTAAAAAGAAAGAGACTGGGGTACGGGTGATGTGGGGGTGATTCTGGAATAGGATTAGGGGCATATCATATTATTACTACGTATGCATTTATGATTGTACAACAAGATAACAACTCAATAAAATTTTTAAAAATACAGTGTAATATCAGTTTTACAACTCACAGGGAATTTGAGAAAAATGAATGAAATTATATAAATTATATAACAATTAAATTTTTTTTGAGAAAGCTAAAATATCTCAGTTAAAAGGAAAGGTATGGCTAGTAATTATTAAATATGATATTCCAAACAATGGGGTTATGAGGCTTCAAATCTTCTTACATATTGTTTTGACACATTGTTTACAGAAAAAAAGGAAGATTGTATGTATGGAGGATTTAAAATAATTTAGAAACTCTTCTAAATTCCCACTACAAAAATGTTTTAGCGGGGCTGGAGCGGTAGCTCAGCAGTTTCAGCGCTTGCCTGACAAGCACAAGGACCTGGGTTCAAACCCCAGCACCACGTGCACAACTAAGTGCTGGAGCAACTAAGGCCATGTGAAAAACTAAATAAAGTTATTTCTCTCTTTAAAAAAAATGCTTTAGCATTATTTCTCCACTGTTGAATAAAATACAGTTGAAAAGTATTGCAGGAAACTGTGCCCTTGTCTTTTTTGTAAATAAAAGAATCTTACAATGACAAGTAGATGTGGGCAAATATTTTAGGTCGCTATGTTCACACACTAACAGCAGATAAGTTTGAAGCTAGTGTATTTTCTGGTCATTTATTCAGAATGCTGAATTTTTTCAGGCATAAGTATTTTCTAACTCATCCTGATAGACACCTATCTTCCTGTGTGTATTTATTTTCTATGCTTTAAATACCATATGTATTTTCTTTTCTTTTCTTTGTCTTAAAGAGAAAGAAAGAATCAAGTTTGTTTATTTTTTTCATCTGGCTTTAGTTTTTCAGACACTTACTTGTGAATTTGGTGCTTGGTTTTGAAACCAGGTCCTTGTGCATGCCAGGCTAGCGCTTGCACCACTGAGCCACCGCTCCAGCCCTCATAAGCATTTTCTTTTTTTATTCTTTCAATCTCTTCTGAATAGCTGCTTTCTGAGGACAGCATCATAGTGATATTTCCAGAACAAAACTGATTTATATGAGTTTGCTTTCCAGCATTTACCATCAGTCTTGGTTTGGAAATCAGCATTGTTCTGTATCTGATATAGTCAAAGCTTCTTCTTACAGACCTCAGATTAAGTCTTTCTCACCATCCTAAATACCCCCAAGGTAGCTATCCTGAAATGAGATGTTTCTTTCTGAACACTTAATGAAAACTCTGTAAGATTTAAATGAAAATAATAGTGTTTACCTTGATTCCTGATAGGAGCAAAGCAAAGTTTGGAGTACTCCCAAAAACAAACCAGCCCAGAAAGCACTAACACTTCTGTTAAGTAAATCTACCTCTCCATGGCTCTGAGAGCTCTCTTCACAGACTATTTGTTGACTTCACTTCACTTCTAATAACTTGTGCTACATTGATTCTATTTCGGAATGGGAGAATTCCATGGCCAAAAAACAAAACAAAACAAAAAAAACCAGCTTGCAAGTACTGTTTTTCTTTAATGAACAAAACCAAAAATAAAATGCAGTCTTTTAGAAATGTGTTCATATTTATATAGATGTTTACTTATAATTTTTTAAATTTTATTTATTGTGTTCAAATATACAAGAAATTTATCATCTTAACCATTTATAAGTTTACAGTTCAGCAACATAAAGTACACTCACATAGTGCATTCCAGCACCATCCATCGACAGAACTCTTCATCTTGCAAAACTGAAAACCTCTACTCATCAGATAATGTTCAGTATTTCACCCAACTCTCCCTACCTGGCAACCACCAGTCTCTTTTCTGTCTCAAAGATTTTGATTACGTACTGAAGTAAAATCGTATTGTATTTATCTGTTTGTAACCAACTTACTCACTTAGTATCACGTCCTCACGTCTTATCCATGTTGCGGTATATGTCAGATTTTCTTTTTTTTAAGGCAGAATTAAATTCTATTTTACATACACACTTTTTTACATTTCACACTTCACATACCCATTCAGCTATTGATCAAAACTTGGATTGTTTCTGTGTTTCAGTTACTGATTAGCACTACTTCGACCATGTGTGTTTGTGTACGAATTTGTCTTCCAGACTCTGCAGTTCCTTCATGTATATACGTAGAAGTGAAATTTCTCAATCTTATGGAAATTCTATATTTTTGAGGAACTGTCATACTGATTTTCATAGCAGTTGTATCATTTTACATTCCTAGTGCTAAAGTGTTCTGATTTCTCCATATCCTCAACACAACCTGTTATTTTCTGTGTTTTTATTTGTTTGGATAGGTGCTATCTCATTGTGCTGTTGATTTACATTCCCCTAATGATTAGTGGTATTGAACATTTTTTCATATGCTTTTATATCATGTGTATATTTTTCTTTGGAGAAGTATCTATTCAAGATTTTTGCCCATTTTTAATAGGATTACTCTGCTATTGAGTTTTAGGTTTTCTCTATAAATTCTGTACGCTAATCCCTTATAAGACATATAATTTGCAAATATCTTCTCCCATACCATATATTTATTTTGATACTCTTGATGGTATCTACACCATCCTCAAAAAAGGTCCAGCATAAGTTATACAACTATTCCTCTTGACCTGATTGGCAGTGAGGTGGGGATTATTCCAAACTTGAACAGAAAGTCCATCGAAGATGTCCTTTTACTGCTGTCAGCTTACTAATTGAACATTCTGATTGGGTACTACCATGTGGGAGGACACTGTTCTGCAGTGTATTCTTGAGTGCTGCCCGTGTGGCTTTGTGGTTTTGTGGCTTTGTGTTGCCTCTTTTGAGTATTTCCAAGATTCTCCATCTTAAGCAGATCATGTTATTTCCAGTCCCAATAATATGCTGCAGAATAAATCTACCCTCCATGATGTCAGCAGAAGAGGGATTACTATCCTATCAGTCCCAGAGCCCCTGGGAGAAGGTGAATTAACTATTTCTCAGTGTACCTGTGAGTGATGCAATTTGAGGAAGGGCTCCTACAGACAGTGGTAAAGTTCCCTTATTGCTGAGACCCACTGAGTGCACATGACTAAGTGCTTTCCTGGAAAGCTGAGGGAGCAGGTGGGCTGCAGTATGAGCAGGTGGCCCCCTCTTCCCCCATGGAGGTTGTTCTCGAATAGCACTTGGGAGAAAAAGAATTTTTCTCTCTGTCCTCTCATCCTAATACAGTCCAGCCCTGGGAAAGTTCTCCATATGCCAGCAAGGGCTCATGCTGCCTGGCTGATGGCCCATTCTTTCTGCATACTTTACTGCTGTACCTGTTCATGCCTGACCCTGTGGGTTATCACAGATCCCTCTCAGGGTGGTTCAATATAAAAGTTTAAAAAAATTAAAAAGGAAGGAGTGCTTTAATCTGCTCCCCCTAAATTATTGGAGGAAGTTTTTCAGGTCATTTCATATTATAAATCTGTTAATCAATGTGCTTGGGCACTTTTAAATACTGCTATCTGTTGACATATTAATTACTTAACTTAAAATTAAATTGTTAAGAAAGTTTTCAGGCCACTATTGCTCTCCCTGTGTAAACACTGACACCTCCCAGGTTGATTGAGACTCCCTAGAGAGGATGAATTCCTGAATGGGCCACTTGGAACCACCAGGAGTTTGTCAGGTTAACACCCAAAGAGAAAGGGGTAAAATCAGCCACCTAGAGATACAAGTCATTAGAAATTATTTGACTTAAGAGAAAATAGTAATAATAATAAGGGGAGAGGGGATTGCAGTGATGGCTCTTTGGTTATAGCACTTGCCTGGCATGTGCAAGGACGCATGTTCAAACTCCAGCACCACGTACACAACAAAGTGTCGGAGCAACAAAAGCCACGTGAAAAACTAAATAAAATTGATTTGCCCTTTCTCTCTCTCTCTCTCTCTCTCTCTCACTGACCCTCTCTCTCTTAAAAAAAAAATAATAAGAGGAGAGGAACTGATTATCCTGAAGTCAAAACAATGGGCCATTAGGGAGATGTTTCCAAGAGTCACCCAGCCCATTCCCCTCTGATTTTTTTCTTCCTATCAGCCATAAACAGAAGTTAAAATCCAGGACTCAGGGAGCTACAAGCCTGAAATAGAAAAAAAGAAAAAAAAGAAGGAGGGGGAGACTATCACTTAAGGTAGCTACAAAACATAATGCTAGACCTAATTTACTTCCTTATTGACTAAAGCAACAATCACAAAGAAACACTCAGCACAGAGGGAGAAAACAAAAGTTAAGTGAAGCATATATTCATGCATATTATATAAAATAAATATATAATAAACTATATATAGACACAATATATAACTAAATCAAACTTAAGTACCATAATTTAATTTGATCCAAAAATCCAACATTTATATGCTAAATTCATCCACTAAATAATCTGAATAATCAAAGATTAAAAACACATTGAAGAGTCAAGATGCAAGATGAGAGCAAAGGTGCACATCCCAGCAGCTCCTCAAACACCAGGTTTATAAAGCGCCGGAAGATGACTTCTCAGCTAGGTGGGCAACAGAGGGAGCTCACCCAAACTTAATCCTGAACTATAACATGAAAAATTTATAGCACATCAGAAGTCAGAAATGTAAACATAAGATATAATATGTTAGAGAAGCATGAACTTGGGCACCAGTGCAGATGGAGTGGTGAATGGATAAAGAAATATAGAATAAAGAATTGACTTGAAGTACCCTGCGGATTAAAGAGGAACGGTGGTTTTAGCTGACACAGAATCAGTAGAAGTGAATCAATGAAAACAAAGTCAAAAATAACTCCCATGAGAGGGGAAGAGCTTTGGGAATGAAAAATAGTTGCTGGGCATTGGGGAACACTCCACAGGAGAAAAAGCACAAGCTTGCCCTACCAGAGAAGGTGGCCACCAGTTGTACTCATTTTACTGGAATGCTGCCCACTGTGTTCCTGCTACTCTTCTGGAAAAGGAAAACCTAAGAATCCTGTTACCAGAGGAAATTACCACCCACTGAGTTCTTGCACTTGTTTGTGTAGCTGCCCCCCTGGAAAAGCACTACCCAACCCAACCCCCACCCCCTCACAAGGAGACAAGAGATCAGGAACCCCTGTAGCATCTGAACAAGAGAGAGTGAAACAGGCACAAAGAAAAGTTTGCCTGCACAATCCAGGCTGTGGATTCAAGGGACAAAGCTCCTACTGTTGCCGGCACTACAGTGGCCACACAGGAGCATTTGCACTCCAGGGAAGACCCCTGGCATTTCATAATCATAGTGGAGAAAGTAACACCTGTGGAGGTCTCGTCCCTATGTCCTAAAATTGGATTTTACCGAAGACCCTACAGATCCTGACATCCAATAAATGTAGGCATACCAAAGAAGGTGATTCTCAAACACCCACCCGCAGTGTTCCAAAGTTTGATCTAGACTAGGCCCCAATTATTAGAATCTCCAGTTGAGAACTTTGTAGCACCCCCACCACAGCAACACATAATTTGTCAACATACAAATTGTGCTACACTACTGTATACCAGGAGACTGGAAGCTGAGATCTACTACAATCAGCTATGCCTCCTAGCCACAAAGGCTGGCCGCTAAGAGAAGAACACAAAGTTGTAGGGCTTAACAACCCCCATCCCTTGACCCAAGGGTTACAAAGCCAGAAACAAATACCAAGAATGAAAATCCAACCCCACCAACAGTTTTCACCAACTTATTGGAAAATAATCCCTTTGTTTCTCTGCAAGATGTTTATTTATTTCCTCATTTCTTTTTCCTTCTCTTCATACTTCCATTTTAAAATATATTCTCTTTATTCTGTATTCTTATTTTTCATTAAATTGTAACTTATTTTTTAAACATATTTTCATCTTATTATATTACCTTTTACTTTTTTCCACTATGTATGATTTTGTGTGAGTGCATGTGGGTGTGTATGTATATGCAGATAGGTTTGAAAAATTCGATATTTATATAATTTTATTTTCACATCTATTGCTTCCTTCTGTACTTCTTTATTATTTAGTCTTTATTTGCTTCAGGTGAAGTTCAGTTATACATAGACTTGAGCTGTGGTGATCTTACAGGTGCTGGTTTGTTCCTCCTATCCACCCTTCATCACTCTCTTTCCCCACTAAGAGCCAAATTTTCCTGTTCCTGTACTCTTTTTATTTTATTACTTTTTGTAAATATTTTATTCCTTTTCTTTACAGTCAACATCTGTTCTACCACCTGTCTCTCCTTTGATCACTTTTTAAAATTATTTCAAACTCTTACCTTCCAATCCTATTTTCTTTTTGCTTAAGCTGTGATAATAGTGAAATAATGGGATCATATATTTATGTGATTCATAATCCATTCATATAGTGTTATGATTATTTACACAAGGTATGACAGAGTAGACACTTCATATTGAATGCCTGCTCTACTCCAGAGTTTTGTACTGCTGGGAATAACATTAAAATCTGACCCCATCATTCCCATATAAGTGGCAATTAGTGTTACAGAAGTGAAGGTAGACACTGGACATTTATCTCAAAACTATACAACTGTGGCTGACATTAGTGCTCCTTCTGTCTCCCCTTCCCCAAGAGGAGCTGAAAAGTGATTAGGCCACTTCAAGACCACATAGTAGAGATCTTGCTCCTGAGAAACATTCACAACTCATCCACGTAGCAGTGAATCTCACCCTATGCATGAACCAGATCCACCCAAGCCTAAACATTACTTCAACTCATAGAATTGGGGAGACAAAAATCCCAAACCAAAAACTAGTCCCTGTGGAGGAAAGATAAGAGGGCAACTTCAGGTCACCCCACCTCAGCAACTATTCATATATCACAAACAGAGAGAAATTCTAGAATAAAAAAGAACTACACATGTAAGGACATGTGTACAAAAGAAAAAGGGGAATCCATCTCAATTGCTGCACAATTCCAGGACATCTGAAAACATGAAGAAACAGGCAAACAAATCTTTCCACACAATTTACAATCCCCAAACAAAGGATCTCACAGATATGGAAGAAGATGAAATTTCAGAAAAAGATTATAAAAAACTGATTATTGAAATGTTCAATTAACTAAAATAAAATCTAAAGAATGAATTAAGAGAGAAAATGCAGGAGATGAAAGACCATTTCAACAAAGAAATAGAACTATTAAAGAGAATATTATCAGAACTCCTCTAAATGAAAGATACAGTGAATCAAAATAAAAATTCACTTGAAACCATCATTAACAGATTAGATTGTGTAGAAAATAGAACTTTAGCATTTGAAGACAGAACCTCAGGTCCTAAAGACAGGATACATGATTTGAGTACACAGAATACAATAAAGGGAAAAAAAGTCATAGAATATGATCAGTATATACAGGAATTCTGGGACAACATCCAAAAGATCAAACCTGAGATTATTGGAATAAAAGAGTTCATGGAGATACACACTAAAGGTATTAAGAACATTTTCAAAGAAGGGGCTGGAGTGGTGGCTCAGTTGTGGAGTGCTTACCTGGCATGTATGAGGACCTGGGTTTGAACAGCAGTACCATATACACAAGTAAGTGTCAGAAAAACAAAAGCAGATGAAAAATTAAATAAAAGTTATTCCATCTTCCTCTTTTCTCTTAAAAAAAAGTTTTCTATGAGAGTCACAGAAAACTTTCCCCATGTAAGAAAGAAGATAGACAGCCACATATGGATTCCTCTAGGACCCCAAATAAACCTGATCAGAAGAGAAATTCTTTAAGACACATCATAACCAAAATGCATAACATAGAAAAAAAGGAAAGAATTTTAAAAATTGCAAAAGAGAAACATCAGATCACATTTAGAGGAAAATCAAAAAGGCTTATTTTTGATTTCACAGCTGAGACACTAAAAGGCAGGGAGGGTCCGGAATGTGATATTTCAAGCTCTAAAAGAAAACAATCACCAGCCAAGATTGTTATACACAGCAGAGCTCTTTCATATTTAGTAGGTAAAGAAAAACTTTGCATAATAATAATAAACTAAAAGAATTCATGACAACCAAGCCAGCACTACAAAGAATTTTCAAACCAAGACTGTACACAGAGGAACCAAACAAAACAAATGCCAAACTTCCCAAATAGGCAAAGACAGAAGATTAATAATCTAAATGAATATGAAGACAGAATTAAACATAACAAAAAATCAAAATGGCAGTAAACCACAAACCCATATCCATAATAATACTGAAAATAAGTGATCTCAACTCTCAAATTTAAAGACATACAGTAGAAGACCGGATTAAAAAACAAGAACCAACTACATGCTGTCTGAGATTCCTCTCATAGGCAAAGACTCACAGGTTGAAAGTAAAAGGTTGGAAAAAATAGTCCATTCACATGGAGTCCATAAACAAACCAGAGTAGCTATTCTCGTATCTCACAAAGTTGATTTCAAACAAAAATTTACTCAAATGAGATAAAGAAGGCAATTAAAGCAATTATATCCTAGTAAAGGGAACAATCCAACAAGATGATTTAACAATATTAGATATGCCCCAAATGTCAATGCACCCAATTACATTAAAAAAAAAAAAAACTCCTTGACATTAAATTCCAGGTAGTCCTAAATCCAATATTATTGGGTAACTTCAACACATACCTATTATCCGTAAAACAGATCATCAAAGCATAAAAATCAATAAATATATGTCCAACCTAAATAATACTATAAATCCAATGGACCTAATAGACATCTACAGAATATTTTACCCCAGAACAACTGAATTAACCTTCTTCTCAACAGTTCATGAAAACTTTTCTAAAATAGAATTTATTTTATGTAACAATGTAAGTCTTAGAAAAAATTTTAAAAATAAATATAATCCCATGCATCCTATTGGATGATAATAGAATGAAACTAAAATAATAGAAACCACATAAACACATGCAGCTTCAACAATATTATTTTAAATGAAGAATGACTCAAAAAATAAATGAAAGGGGCTGGACCAGCAGCTCAGTGGTTATGACACTTGCCTGGTATGTGCAAGGACATGGGTTCAAACCCTAGCACCACATACACAACGAAGTGTTGGAGCACCTAAAACCACATGAAAAATTAAATAAAATAGATTCTCTATTTGTCTCTCTCTCTCACTCACTATCCCTCTCTCTGTTTAAAAATAAATAAATAAAAGAAAAAATCAAGGACTTGATCAGTGGCTCAGCAATTACAGTGCTTGCCTGGCATGTGTGAGGACCCAGTTTTGAACCCCAGCACCACACACATAACTAGTATCAGAACAACAAAAACCTGATGAAAAACTAAATAATATTGATTTTTCTCTCTCCCTTTCTCTCTCTCTCTCTCTCTCTCTCTTTCTCTTTCTCTCCTCCCCACCACTGTTCCTCTCTTTTAAAAAATCAAGAAATTCTTAGGAACAAATGAAAAATATACAACAAATCAAAATCTCTGGGATAGTATGAAAGTACTAAGAGGAAAATTTATTGCATTGAGTGCCTACATCAAACAAATAGAGGGATCCCAAATAAATAAGCTTATGCACCTCCTTGAGGCCTTAGAAAATGAAGAGCAAACTAATTCTAAAATTAGTAGATGGGCAGGAAATAAAGATCAGAGCCAAAATTAATGAAATTGAGAATAAAAACTTAGAATAGACAATATTGATGAAACAGAGTTGGTTCAGAGAAAAGCCAAATAATATTAATAACCTCCTACCTAAACTAGCCAACAGAAAAAGAGAGAAGGCACTAATAGAGATGAAAAAGTAAATATTACCACAGACACTTCTGAAATCCAGATCATTAGAAACTATTTTGAAAATTTATACTACAATAAACTGGAAAATCTAGAAGACATTGACAAATTTCCAGACACACACAACCTGCCCAAAATGAACCAAGAAGATAGAGAAAACCTAAATTGACCAGTATCAAGTGAGGAAATTGAAGCGGCAATTAAGACTGTCAACAAAGCACAGCCTAAAGCAAGATAGATTCTCAGTTGAGTTTTAACAGACCTTTAAAGAAGAACTAACACCAGTCTTTCTCCAATTACTATATGGAATTAAAAGGGGGAGCACTTCCAAATACATTCTATGATTTCATAATCCTAGTACCAATTTTCTTAAAATATTCTATATTAGAAATAGACTTTCTAATATAAAATAAATTAAAATTAAAGTATGTTTTGGCATTCACAGGTAATCTTGATAAATGGAACCCCATGGACCCCAGTTAAAAGAGGTATTATTGCACAAAGTCAACTAATCAATGACTTTTAAAGATTCAAACTTATTATATAAATCCTAAAAAGAAAAATGATATTATCCCCTCCAAATTCTGTCTTTCCTTAAATCATAAATAAGTGGTAACTCATCATATTTTATTATTACAACTTTAATGATATGGTTCCATTGATTAAGATCTCTATATCCAATATTATTTTATGATTAAAGATTCTATTCATCAAATACTGGTAAATATTTTGCCCTTTGTCCAGTGATTATTTAATATGCCTCTGAAGAAACAATGCATCTTTCCCAAATAACCTGGGGTATTCTTCAAGAACTTCCTGTCACTCAGTCTTACAGACATGATCATAACTACATTCTCCTTTCTCTAGGAACACAGATATAACATTGTATCGATAACATTTATCAATTTATTTGACGTATTTATTAATGAAACATATCACCGCAACATCTTCTAGTCTCTTTGGGTTTCAGTGGCAATATGTGACTCATTTTCAAATTTCGTGTAAAAATTAAAATCAGTTGCTTTTGTTAGTGCCTTCAGAAAACTATTTCACTGTAAAGGCTTTATTTCTTATGCTACCCGGAGTCTCTGGATCACTTTGAGTGACCAATGTTTATCCCAGGGCTTCTGATGAATGGTATTTCCTCTCTTGGTCTCCTGCTATCCATCATTAAAACAACAAATGACTACCTGCTGGGTTTTTCTGTAAATAGAGATTGTCACAGACCCGGAGCCTGTGCCCCTCAATAATCAGCTACTCATTATCCTTTGGGTTATGGAAACAGAAGATCACAGCCTAAGCATGTCTAGGCAATAAGTCTGTAATGGCTTGAATATTTGTCTTTCCCAAAGTTACAATGAAACTTAATGGTATTAAGAGGTGAGATCTTTCAGCAAATGATTAAATCATGAAGGATCTACCCTCGTGAATAGAATTAATGTTCTTATAAAAGAGGCGTCAGAGAGCTGCTTGGCCTTTTCATCCATTCCATCATGTGGGGATGCAGTGTCCATTCCCTCTAGAGGATGTATTGAGCCCTTACCAGACACCAAATCTTTCAACAGTTTGATTTTGGACATCTCAGCTTCCAAAGATGTGGGAATAAATTTCTATTATTTATAAATTACCTGGTCCAAGACATTTTGTGACAGCAATGGGAGTGGATTAATATATAAGACCTCCCTAAGATAGGATTTAACCAAATCTGGGCCCTCTGGCATATTCCATCTGCAAGAAGGGTGGCTTCCCCTTTCCAGTACCTCACAAGATGCCAGGATACTGAATTTGGCCACCCCTACCCCAGACAGCTTGACTACCTGCATAGCTTCTTTTGATTGAGTGAATATCATTGGGAGTTATGGACTATATGAATAGACCTGTTAACCATTACATGTGATCAAGTTTAGTAGAATATTACTTCTATCCATTCCTTAGCCAAAATGGCCCTAATAAATAATAGAACATAAGAAACAACATCCAGCTAGACTTCAGGCAGTTTTCTTTGCACTGGATGCCCTGGCCAACATATACATCTTCACATTTGTTTCAACTACTAAGACATTCTCCAAAAGCTATCCTATCTAGTGTAAAAATAAATAAAAAATAAAAACCTAAAGCAAAAGCCAAATATACAAGAGCAAACTCTGGGAATTTCTTGCCTCAAAGATACCCAAATTAATAAATTAAAATCACACGTGTCTATATGTACTGAGACCACAATACAAGGCCTTAGCAGAATACTCCTTATTCCCTTCATAATTGCAACATTAATCTCACTTCTTAAAATACATAATGCTGAGTTCATAGAAAAAGTGTTCAATAGCATTTTCAGGTCTGAAATATCCTTTTCAAATGAAGAATATATTGGTGTCTTCAAACAACCTTTTTTTTTTTTTTAAATCCAGTCCAAAAGTAAACTTTTAAAAAAACTGTCTTGTCTCTATGTCATAAATCTATACCTATTACTTTATCATCTCAGAATCTTTAGTTCTTTGACTCTCCAATTTCTCCTTTTCACCCAAGTGACTTTTCTGTTTACTTCATTGTCCAGGAAATCTAAATTTAATAGCCCATCTCTCAACAGGCAAAATTTATGCTTATATTTTTTCTAACTGTCTACCTCTTTGATGCTTACATCAAAAAATGTAAAAACATAAGAATATAACAAAAGCTTCAGATTAATAGAACTACACATTTATGGATATTAATATCAACTACAGGGCTGGGAGTGTGGCTTGGTTGTAGAGAGCTTGCCTAGCACACACAAGGCTTTCAGTTCAATCTTCAACACATATATTTTACTTACATCAATTAGACCTAACCTTTTTCACAGTAAATATTTTTTATCTCTTTGAACATCTGACATACCACTTATGCCCTCATTCACAGTATACACACAACGTTTTATATCACAGAAAAGCAAGCTATAATGGAGATGGCCTGACCCTATTGATAACCAAAATAAAAATCAAATGGCACTGTCAGATTTGAGAATCTCAGCAAGCCCCTATCAAAAGGAACCTAAAGATAACACACCTTCAAGGTATGTCATAATCAAACTGCTGGAAATTAAGAAATCTCAAAAATCACCCAGAAGAAAAGACAGGTGATATACAGAGACAAAAAGCTAATGACCATCTAAAATTTCTTATTGGAAACAATGCCAGAAAAGAAAGAGTACAGAAACATCTTTCTGAAAGAAAAAAATATGTGTTGTTAACCTAGAATTCTCAGCCCAGTGAAAATATATTCCTAAAATAAAGTTGTAAGAAAGATATTTTCAGACATACAAAAGCTGAAAGGATTCATCACCTGCAGACAGCACTATAAGAAATGTTCAAGAAAGTCCTTCAGGCACAAGGGAAAGCATACCAAGTAGAATATGGATCTAGAAAAAAGAATTAAGAGCACAAGGCACAATTCTGCTGAAGTGATGATGGTGGATTTTTTTTAAGGCTAAAATATATTAGAAAACAGGAAAGCATATTATTTGAAGAGGGACACATTTCTGAAAGATGGAAGCCTGTGGAATTAGACTGATGGTCAAATCCAACAGGGTGCCAATGCCTTCCACCTAACATTGGGAATGAAAAAACTGCTCAGGAGCACCCAATTTATTCTAGATCACATGAAGCTAAGGCAGTGGAACAAGTTAGTTGGCAATTAAAAGGTTATGAGCTACTGCAATCAGTCAGAGTTGTTGGATCCAGTATTTGTCCTAGAGCTACACTGCTGATTAGAGAAATGCCACAGTGACTTCAGGGATTATACTGATAAGCAAAGAGGGGTTATGCAAAATTTCTGCTCTTTGTGTATCATCTGCAAGGTAATTATCGAAGGTATGCTCCTCGGTTCTCCAGAAAAATATTTCCGAGATAGCACATTCCTGCGCTCCCTGACCCCTTAATTCTGAGGTGTCACTATTATCATGAGTTTCACCAACAAAAAACAGGACTGAAAATGTGGCTCAGTGGGGGAGTGTTTGTATGTCATGTCCAAGGCCATCATCTTTGCTGTGTAAGAGTGTTTGATGTTTTTAAATGATCATTTCTTCTTTCTGCTTTAACACTCACTGCAGTCAATAAAGTCTCTCATACGAACAAAAAGCAATACGAAGATTTTGGTAAAAAGTGGCAAAAAAGCCTGTCATTTATTACCTCTCTCCTTGGAAATAATTCAAGCTATAATGATAACAATAATATATAATACTTTTTATAATAATGTCAGTAATATTTAAAATCCTAGATCTGGTCCATTACTTTTTCCTTTTTTGCTGTTCAAAGGAGAAATTAATCTTCTTTCAGCAATAGCTGCATCACTTCTATAGAATGCTCCTGCCCCTATTCTCTGAATGTACATTGATATTTTTCTCCAGAGAATGTTTTTAAGTCCATTCAAACATACTCAAATTTCTCATTTATTAAAAAAAAAACAATTACCCAATTTCTATTCCTGTGGCTACTTGCTTTATTTTTCTATCTACAAATCAAACTCCCCAAAGAGTGCTTCAATTTGCAACCTTGTTTTTCTAATTTCTCTTTAATATCCTCTTATCCAGATTTTCCCTAATGATCACAATCAAACTGTTCTCATGGAGGATATCAATGAGGACATCCTTGTTACCAAATCTTCTGGTCATTTGTTTTTCAGCTGTCTTCATCCTTGAACCCTGAGCATTTAACAAAATGTTGAGTGCCCCTTCCTTCACGAATCTCTCTCTCTTCATTTAAGTACATAATACCAGAGACCGCTAGTTCTCTTCCCTCTTTACTCACCTAATTTCAAATTACAGAGTAGCAATATCTTTTTCAGCCATTCTTCTGATTCAAAATCTTCTGATTCTTTGGCTATCCTCATCAAAATGAAATTATTATAAACTCCAGGTAGACAGTGGAAAATATTTTTAACAAACAGACTGATAAACCATCAGTAAAGTCACTGAAGGGCGACTTGCTCTTCTGTAATTGATATTTGTTAAATTGGGTTTAGATGAGCATAATAGATTATTGTTGAAGGAAAAGCTGTCAGTGAATACTGCTTCCATATTCTCTGACTCTCCTTAAATGTTGGCTTTCCTCAGGGTACCAAGTTGTCCTGGGCTCCCTTCTCCCCACCCATTCTTCTCCAATTCTGCAGGTGCTTGGGGGTCAAATATAGCTTCACACAGCTTTACTTAATGAGCATATTGACTAAACTTTTCTATGTCCAACATTAAGCTCATCTTAATCTCTCTTGTCTAACTAAATACTCACTATGCATACTAAGAGAAGGCAACAATTCTACCCACACCTCAGTCTTGGTGACATCATTATTTACCCCCTAAAGTTTCTACCTTCACATCTTATTGTTGATCATGTCTTGAACCAATTCAGCTCAAATATTTCACTTCATCTGACTTCCTGTATTCACTACTAACTTCTTTATTCAGTTCAACATAATATCTCAACTCGATTCCTGCCAGTGCACCAAAAGTGGTCTCTCTCCTTCTGTCATTTTTCTTAGAGTGTACTTTTCAAAACAAAAATTTGAAGTTTTTTTCCTTAGGTAGAATTGCTGCTAGAGTATAGGAAAGCTATTGATTTATGAGTGTTGATCTATCCCATTCACATAAACTCAAAAAGAATAAAATACTTGGGATTCATCTCATAAAGGATATAAAGGACCTCTACAATGAAAATCATCAAATATTTTTTAAAAAATTGAAGAAGACCTGAGAAGATGGAAAAACATTCTATGTTCATGGTTAGGCAGAATCAATATAATTAAAATGGCCATTCTGCCAAAAACCCTGTACAGATTCAATGCAATCTCCATCAAGATATCAATGATATTCTTCATGTATATATAAAAAGCAATTCTGAAATTCATTTGTAATAACAAGAAACCCAGAATAGCCAAAACATTACCAAGCAAGAAAAATGAAACAGGAAGTATCACAATACCTGACCTGAAATTATACTATAGGGCTATAGTAACAAAAATAACATGCTATTGTTATCAAAACAGACATGAAGACCAATGAAACATAATAGCAGATACTGAGACAAACCCACAAGTCTTTAACCACCTGATATTTGACAAAGGGGATAAAGATACAGCGTGGAGGAAAGACAGCCTATTCAACAAATGGTGCTAGATGTAATGGACAGCCATATGCTGACAACTGAAATTAGATCCTTATCTCTCAACCTGCACAAAAATCAAATTGAAATGAATCAAAGAATTAGGAATTAAACAAGCAACTATACAATTGCTAGAAGAAAAAATAGGATCAACATTTCACCACATGGTTGTAAGCACTTCCTTCCTTAACAAGACTCCCATAGCACAAGATTTAAAGCCAAGAATCAATGAGTGGGATTCCATTAAACTGAAAAACTTCAGTACAGCTAAAGAATTCATCAATAGTGTCAAGAGGGAAACTATAGAATAGGAGAAAATCATTGCCTGCTATGGCTCCAAGAGGGAACTAATATCCAGAATACACAAAGAACTCAAAAAACTAAACACCAAAACACACACACTCCAATCAATAAATGCATTAGGGAACTAAATAGAATTTTCTCAATAGAAGAATCCCAAAACTCCAATAATATATGAAAACATGTTCTACATCACCAGCAATCAGAGAAATGCAAATCAAAACTTCATTGAGACTCCACCTTACTCCAGTCAGAGTGGCAAAAAATGAAGAATATGAACAATAACAGATGCCGGAGGTGTTGTGGGGGAAAAGGAACACTAACACACTGTTGATGGGATTGTAAACTGGTACAGCCACTCTGGAAATCAGTGTGGAGAATCCTCAAAAAAAATTAAGGATGGAACGACCTTACAACCCAGCTATCCCCTCCGGGGTAGTTTCCCAAAAGAGCTAGAATTGGCATACTACAGAGACACAGATACATCAATGTTTATAGCAGTTCAATTTACAATAGTTAAACTATGGATCCAACCCAGACGCCCCTTGCTAGATGAATGGATTAGAAAACTGTGGTTAAAAAATTAAATAGATGACATTTTAAAAAACATACATTCACACACACAATTGAGTTCTACTGTGCTATTAGAGGGAACGATATCATGGCATTTGTAGCCAAATGGACAGAAATGGAAAATATTATGTTGAGTGAAATATCTCAAACACAGTGACTTACAGACTGGATGTTTTCTCTCATATGTGTAAGCTAGAGTAAAACTTAAGACAGGATGAAAGTTAGCTGGGTTTAAGTAATAAACTCACTAGAGTTGAAATTTAACATAAACTGGAGGACCCATAAATATGGAGGTAGGGGAGAATGGACAGAAGCAGGTATGGGAAAGAGGGATAAAGGGGGGTTATCAATACAGCTGGGAGCATTCAACTCCCATGAGAAGCCTAATATACACAGGCAGGCAGTATATTAATTCAGAAATTAATATACATGTATATGCTCATTTCCAATTACAGCATGGGAGCATTACAGAGGAAACATGTGATCAAGGAATGGATGAAGTGGGGAAATCCTGGACTAGGATTGACCTTAACTTACTTTGTCAATATCCATATATGCGTGAATACTTAATAACTATTCCCTCCAATACGTAAGACTATGTCAAACAAACAAAAATAAATATCCTTTAACTACAACTCATGAACATCCCCACATTGTTTTCAAAATAAACGACAAACACATTCAATTGTGACATAAAAGATCTTTCATGTTTTCCACCTCTTGAACTATGTTTCTTTCATGAAATTTTCTCACAAGTACAGATGAGGTTTAGAAATGGGTAGTTGTGATAGGATGCTAATTTTTCCCCAAGTACTTTCTGCCTTGCTTCTAGAATAATAGTTGAGCTGAACACAGGACCACTCTAATGGAGACTGCACATTCTAGACTCCCCTGAAACTAAGTGTAGCCATATGACTAGTTTAGTACCAAAAGTAGATAAGTGGAAATTATGTTTGAAAGTTCTACATAATTTCTTCAAAAGAAAATTGTTGCAATCTTTCTCTTTTTTCCCCTGGACTAGAAGGCAGACAAATTGCTAAATCAGTGCAAAAGAGGCAAATGAGTACAATATCTTGGGAACACACAGAAAAGAAGAACCTGGATCCTGGAATAACTTCTGGGATCACAGCTATTTTCCTGCCTTAGCCATCATTAAATTCCAGATGATTACATATCGGATAAATGCATTTTTATCTCTTGGAGCCACTGTGCTTTGGAATCTTTTTATAACACCTGCTTAGCCTACAACTTAACCAATACAGTACCTAAATAGAAAAGGTGCATGCTTTTGCAATGTGCAAACTATACTAAAATGAAATTGAAAATGCAATTTCAAAGAACAGGAAATAAATGAATGAGTATTTTTATATCTTGAGAACTTGAATTTTGAGCAAATCTGTACAAATTTGTGAGATAAAAGACCAATGCAGTCTCCTATATCTGGGCCCATGCACATGGTATTTTCTCTATTGGAAAACACTTCCAATCTTCTTTTCTAGTAAAACTCCTGCCAAACTTTCAAGTTTTAAAATAAATGGCACATATTATATGGAATTTTTGCTAAATCCTAAATCATGTCCAAATTTGAGACTCTTGTATGGATCTCAATGCATGTAATTTCCTGTTCAGTCACCTGTATTCACAGGTGTGTGAGTACTAGATTGTGTTGGTTATGACAGTGTCATGTGTGATATTATATATCCAAAGCCTAATTTAATGTGTAGTGGGTTCTCAAATAACATATGTTGAATGATAATGATAATTATATGGCTCAGTTAATTATATGAAATGAATTTCATAATTGTAACCTCTATTTCTGTCAAGAGTTGAGTAAGTTCCAAACAAGAATGGTACAAGAAGAATACGTTATAGTCAATAAAAAGTGTGGTATGTCTTCCCCTCCCGAAAAATAACATTTTCTTGAGTTCTAACCCCACAGATGAGCTTTGGTTGTTTGTGAATGTTAGTAAATAGAATCATTCATTATGAAAATACAAAGGAATGAAGGAAGGAAAGAAAGAAGGAATAACAAAGAATGATAGGCAACTAAATGGTGCAAAAATATGAGTAATTACAGCTAGGAGTTAGTTCATTTATATGGGAATAATTAACTACTTTTAAAAAGATAAACATGGATATTTTACTTTCTTTGAATTACATACTTTCAGTATTATTATACACTTTTCAAAGACCTGATTTCTGGCTGATATTTTTTTAAAACTCAGAATTCTTCTTTATGTGTTATTTTTAAAATGGGGTAACATATGTGAATGGTTTGTAATTATAGATTTAACAGATAAAATTAACAAATCTTAAAAATTAAGTCCTGCCAATGTTCTTTTATAAAAACCATTTTAGTTAAATGAATTCCCCCTAAAAATCATTTGCCACCACTTAATCTAACTATGTCACCTCTGAACATTCCTCCATTGTCACACACATGAGCTTCCAGGGACACCTCAAATCCAGACAATAACAGGCATGGTGGAGAAAAACTACACACCTCATGACATCCTGAAAGCAGACAGAGGGGTGGGGCAAGGACAAAGGGAAGGTACGTCCACCAAGGTCACACTCCAAGGACACCCCACTCAAGGAGATCCTACCTGCTACACTTTCTACCCCCTCCCAGTAGTTCATTTGCATATGAATCCTTTAATGGATTAATCAATTAATGATGTCAGAGCCCTCATGATTCAATCACATCCCAAACAAAGCCTCTGAACTTTGCTGCACTGGGGACAAAGCCCTCAATATAGGAGTCTTTGGGGGGACACTTCATAGCCTAACTATAACATAACACTATAAATTATTTTTCCTACTTTACCTCAGCATATATAATAGCATAAGAGAGCAAGTTGCAAAATGATTCCTGCAACTGCAAAGGAAGAGCTGTCAGTTGTTTCTCTTCCAACCTAAGCCTAGGTAAGGTTCACACAGCTCTTTATTGTTAAGATATATACACACCATTCCCTAAAGCATTATAATTGGTATTGTCTAAAATCTTTGTTTTAATATAAAAATACCAATTTCCTTGAAATAATAATAAAACATGCAATGTATTATAGAAATGGAATGCATTTCTGAAAGTCTCTCATCTGCCTTTAGCAGACTCATTAAGTCAGTAAGCAATATTTAGCCATCTTTTGTATATCTGTTACTCAAAAACAAATTTTTTTCTATTCCAAACACCAATATATAATTGCTTTTGGTGTTTGACTTTTAAAATATATGGAGAGATGTGTAAATGCTTACATTTTTCATAAACAACTGATTAGAGAGATAAATTTTATATTATTCCACTTTCTTCCTATGTTAGAATATATGTATATGTACCTCTACACATATATGTAAAAATGTATTTTCATATAAATGCTATGAAGCCATATAAATATAGGCAAAAGTAAGGATAAAGTGGCTACTTTCCTATTTTTAAATTATTAGTAAACAGAAGAACAAACCTGCATTATCAAAAGTAGCTGTTTTCAGACTGGAGAGGAGGGTCAGTGGTAGAGTACTTCCCTGGCATGCACAAGGATCTGGGTTCAAACCCCAGAGCCATATTCAAAACTAATTGGAGTAAAACTAAACTAGATGAAAAATAAATAAAATTTGATTCTCTAAATAAAAAAGCAGTTTTCATAGCAATTAACTTCTATAACTTAGTCGCTGAACCTAGTGATTTATTATAGCTTGGGAAAATCTTTAGCTATAAAAACTTAATGAGAATAATAATTCTGAAATCTGAAGATTAATATATTAACTTTTATAAGGTGGTAGAATAATCTCAGTATTGATAACATTAATTTTAGAGTAACAAGCAAAAAACTGAACTTCACCCAATAGAATCTACCTTGAAAAACTAAACTGTTCAGTATTATAGTAAAGATTTCAGAAATGTAATGCTGTATAACAGGAAAGAACGTGTATTGAAACACCATTTAGTAAGTCCTTAACTTTTAATAAACCCCATCCCATATAACTTCTGAAAACGCATTAGGAATGTAACTCATTTTTACACTTTTATACAGAAAATTTATAGACTTCCACTTATTAGTCTACAATATGAGGAAATAGAAATTGTCTAGCTGTCATTATCTATCTAAGAACAAACAAATCATTCCCCAGCCTTCTCTTCTCCAGACCAAATCACCTCAATTTCCTACTACTTTTTTCATTAGTTGAATTTTAATCACCTTTTTGGAGCTCAACTGTAAAGCTGTAAAATGTAGCCTCTGAGAAAATTAGAATGGAAAGATAAGAAGTTAATCTAAACTGTATGTGGATGAAATCCAAACTTTAGCAAGCTTTTCATGGTCCTTATTCATTGTAAAACCCAAGACATAATAAAAAAGGTCACCACATTACCATTTTTCTCAACCTACATCTCAAGCTAGTTTTCTTAACTGTGATTAATTCACTGTAGGTTTTGCTACCCATTTCATGATTGCTAGGTTTTTGTGTTATATATTTGTACATTATTATGTATGTCTTTGGTGTATTTTGTATTTAGTATATTTCTTTACCTAAATTGTGAACTCATATTTACTCAAATTTCCCGTCTGACCACTTAGAATTCACCATAATCAGTTAAGTTTGATTAGGCCTTTAAGTATATTTATATGAGCTTATGCTGTCCATGGTAAATTTTCTCTGTTCTAGTTACCTGTCAACTCACTTATCTTTGCAAAAATGATCAACTTTAACCACATAAGCTAATGGAACATAGGAGCCATTTCCCAGACGAAATAACAAAACCATAGTAAGAATTGATAAAGTTAGGAAGCAGTGTTAAGACCAACTTCCCAGTTGTTAAATCTTATAATAAAGTCAGGGATCCCTTGCTGCCTCTATTTTGGGGATTTGCATCATTCAATATAGTTTTCTTTTAATTATTCAAACATACATAAAATATATAATTTCAAATATGGCTATTTTTAAAAGCATATTTTTTGTCTAAAATTTATGTGAATTCTCGTGCCATCTGGGCACATGTCCAAAGGAAAAATGAAAATGCCAAATTGGGCATCTCTTGCACCACTAGCATAAATCAAAGACAACTGCCAGCCATTGATGCTCAAGTGTTCCACCAATGAATGAGCAACAGAGGTGGCATCATGCATGTCCTTAGTTCAAGCTTGCTTTACAACTTACATAAGCTACATTCCTAATCAGAACTTCCCCACAGAACTTAGGAGTGCCTTAGAATTCACTTCTCTATGAAGATAAAGTGAGTCACCACTAATCAATTTATCAATTTGCTTTCCTGTAGACTGATGCACAAATTTAATCAACAAGCACCTACAAGAGATACCCCAGAATAAAGACAGAACAAAAACTAAATATTTGTTTAATGAATATAATCTTATAAATACACTGGAGAAAATACAAAAACAGATCTTTTTCTTTTTGTTCGAGTGCATGGATTCTTCATGAAAGATTCTTAACCATACATCTCAAACATTGTACATGAACTTCAAGAGAACTATTAGCACCCCAAATTTTATGCACCATTTGTGTGAAGGTACATATGTGCATCACACTAGGAGGGAATCTATAGTTTTCCCCACATTCTGAAAGTCATCTGTGGCTTTGACTGCTCTAGATACACAATTCAAAGGCATAAGTTAGGATAAATGCTTCACAGAACTAATTTAAACATCTTAGGAGCTATATGTGTAAAACTACCAATCTTCAAAGTAATATAAGCTATTAAAGAAACATAACTAAGCATTGGCTCTGATTGTAATCTATAGAATTTACCTTTTCAGAAATTATATTTGGTGAATACCTATAGGGCCCTTAGATAGCTTGGCATTTGCCACAGTGAAATGCACAGTAGTGCTTTCTCTGGTTTGTTTTTCTTCTCTTAGTGACTACTACAGTGACAGGAACAGAGTATAGATCAACTTCAGGTTGATGGAATTTTAATGTGAAGGGATATAGAAGGAATGACTCCTTTAGTACAGGCTTAACAGTGAAGACATGGTCAGATTTTAAATTAATTTCTTTAAAGTGCGTAAGTGCAATATTTTAAAACACAAATAAAAATGAAAACAGGCATCATAGTAGTTAACTAAGAAAGCAAAACTGGAGTAGTTTATGATAAAGCACTAATACATACATACATGTTTTAACATTGGTTAGAAACATTTGTGTTAAAAAATCAAGTTCCACACTCCCTCCCTTCCCAAAGATAATATAAATTATATTATTTATTTAAAGGAATATCTTAGAGGGAAAAATACCTAGAAAACAAATTCTGTGACATGTCAAAATTTAAATAATGATTTGGGATTATCTCATTTCTGCTGCTTTGAAACTTTCAGTATTTTCCTAGTTTTGTGATTTTACTGCATTATACTTCAACAGGTCTCCTGCTTATACATTTGCCCTCTAGATTTAATTCTCAGGACAGAAGCCTGAAAGATTCCTTTGAGATTTAACTCAGAACTGGTCAGGGAATTGCTCAGAACTGTGGTGACTCACAAGATCTTCACGGTGAGTGCCAGGCTTTGTCTGATCTGCCCCCCAACTGCAGCTCTTACTTTTGTGCCCCTCGATGTGTACACACACACACATAGGCTGTGGTAGACATGCTGACTTACTTGCCCTTCTTTTGGAACATGTCCAGAACATTTTAACTTGGAATCTTTGATCTACTAGTTTCTTCCACCTGGCACACTCTTCCCTGAGGTAAGTGTTGATTAACACCCTCTCCTCCAAGTCCTTGCTCCAGTCTCATCTGCTCAAAGAGATACTGACGTCACTACTTAATATCACCTGTCTCTCCAACCACCCACAAATTTCTACATACACAGTTGATCACTCCCTGCCAACTTTTTCTTATAGTCAAAGTACTTATCTTCTAATATAACCCATAATATATCTATTGCATCTATATCTTAAATATAAGCACTACAAGAACTTGGTATGTTCCATTCATTTTTATTTTCTAAACTTCTAGTAGAGTTCTGGGTCCATAGTAAGTGCTCAATAAATATTTGTTGAATATAACACACTTTCCTTAAAACATTAAGGTATGAAAGGGTAGATAAAGAGAGGGAAAAATACTCCTTCTTCTGCATTACTGGAATAGGAAGAAAAAGAATGCAAAAAACTATAGTGGCTTGCAATAAGACCCGGGTTATAACTGAGTTACAATAAAGAAAAGACAGAAAAGGATGAGATTAAAGGGGATTTGCATCCTTTGTAAAATGACCTAATTACAACTGCCTCTCTTGACAGTGTCATCCTTCTAAATAATATAGGCATGCCTGTCCTCATTCCTCTGCCTCTGTATCGTAGGCCTTGACTTTTTGTTCCAATTGTCAATGTTAGAGAACCATAATAAATTATAGTAGCATGAGCACATTGTGATAACTTTATTAACTTATTAATGTGGATCTGGATAAAGAAAACTCTGTCTTCCAGCGACCTCAATATTCCTTTTCATTAATAGCGTACGTACCAGATAATCTACAAGTCTTAAACTTCACAGAAGTACAGATTCTCAGTGTTCAAATAAATGTTGGCGAACATCTAATCCTATTCCCAGTCTGATACTTAAATCTCTTCAATTCACTATCTATGGAAGCAGACTTTTATATTCTCAGATGTTTCGGCTCTGTCACGTGTTGTGACAATCTATCAGTCACTCTGCAACTTCACATGTGGGCCCTAGTTCTGTCCTTGTTCTGCATTATAGAGAAAGGACTTTTCTGTTTTCCTGGAGAATAGCTCTCATATTTAAGTCAGCTCCCATTTGGACCTTAAATCTCCTTTTAAGTATAAGTTTTTAAAGAATATTTTACATAATTCAATGCTTTCTCAACTTTATGAAAGGCTTCCTCTAAAGGATTCAAATTGTCAAAGTCCTTCCTAAAATTGATACACAGAACATGTTACTACATTCCAAGTATTGATGATCCATGTACAACTGAGCAAGTAGAACTATCACTCTTATTCTCAATCTTTTACTTCTTTTAATCTAGACAACAATTGCATTAGCATTCATGGCAACTGCAACATTTAGTCAATTAACTTACTCCTCAACAAAATTTTAGAAGTTGTAACCACAAGAACAATTCAAATTTCAATCATGTATCATATTAAAGTCCACAAGAATTCTGTGGTCCTAAAAATACACAATATACAAAAACAAATTTTTAAGGCTTATATAAAGCTAATAGTTTGTTTAGAATGAAAGGGATGACTTTAGCGATCTTAGCACAAAGAGAAGTATAAAACCAGGAACCACCAAGTTTGGAAGCTGCCTTCTTAAAGTAATGGAAAATTAGGTAATTTGCACCACTGGAATCTTAAGGTCTTCAGTTACATATATTTCAAAGAACTATGGAATCATTGATATAAACACTTCCAGGAGGTCTGTGGACGCATAACATTATAATCATCAGCAAGGACTCAGCCTGAGACCTGTCTAAAATTCAAGATCTTTCTGCATTGCCCAGAATGCTGAGACATTAAAAGTCTAAATGAGGATTACTTGATGGATATAGCATTGAATAGCCCTGGATATCTCTAGCTCTAGATCTCATACCCAGGAGACATATATAGTCAAAGGCAGTGAGAGTTAAAATTATAATTTCTAACTTATACATAAATAAATGTATATTTGATATTTTATTTATATGAGAAAATTGCCCTACTACAGTGTAGCCAAGTAATTTCCATTTCAAATACATAATTCAAAAATTTATACATGATTTTATGAAGAAATATTATAAGTTTATAACTAGAATTAGTATAATTAACAGAATTTTCATTCCACTGTTTAAATGTTAATTGGTTAGTTTATAACAATGACTTAATTAGTTGGAAAATAAACAGTCACATAATTAAAAAATAAATTGAATTCATGTAATTTACAAATTCAGTTGTAAAAGGAGATTCCATATTATTCAAAAGTGACTAAGGTGACCATTAAAAATTGTACAATTTGGCAGGCATGCAGAATAGCCTAAGGACCCCACCGTGCCACTAAGTGCACAGGACTCTAGCCCCATCACCAGAACCCACTCTGCTGCCATGCATGCCAAGGACTCCAGCCCCAGCAGGCATGATGGACGCCCTGAAGACCCCACACATAGACACTGCCCTGCTAATGTGCATACCCATGAGATCCAGATATATTAGGCCCATCCCCACAACTAAGGATCCCAGGCCCATGGCGGCACATAGGCTGGTCTGTTCTGGCCCACCCTACTTCCTCAGGACTCCAGGACCCACTAATGCACCCCAATGGGCTGCTCAGGAACCCCACCATGTCTCAAACCTTACTCATGGAATACAGATCCAAAAGGTGCAACAAAATGAGACCCCAGGCAAAGTAGCTTTCTGGAAGAAGGTGATCCTCATAGAGGTGGTGTCTGACCCAACCCTTTGACCTGCAAGGAAGACACAACCAGAAACTTCTTTTACTTCCACACAGGAAACCTCAATTCAAAGACCAGAAGAAAATTTTCAAAGATGAGGAATCAAACTAGGAAAGGTTCACCTCAAACCCCTAACTCACCTACTAAGGAGGCCATGGACAAAGAGCAGGTTGTAAATCTAGAACAAATTGTCAAGGATCTGATTGCTAAAAGGAACAATGGAACTAAAAGAAGATTTAATGAAGGGACTAAGTGAGAAAACTCAAGGGATGAAAACTTTATCATCAAAGAAATAGACATACTGAAAAAAGAAGTAACAGAGCTAAAATCTGCAGCTAATGACATCAGAGGAACCATGGAAGAATATAATAATAAACGAACTTCTATAGAAAACAGAACTTCAGGTAGTGAAGAAAGAAATTTCAACAATGGTGATAGGCTGAGAAAGCTTGAGCACACAGATGACAACAAAGAAGAAAAACTCAAGAAAATGAGCAGAATTTTTAAAATGTCTGGGATGAAAGCAGAATTAAAAATCAGGTAATTGGGATACAGGAAGAAACTGAAACACAAGCAAATGGTATAAGGAACATACTCAATAAAATAATTAAAGAAAAATTTTCCCATATGAAAATAGAGTCAGATATGCTTATCCAGGAAACTTATAGAATACCAAATAGGCCTAATCAAATGAGCTCCCCAAGACACATCATATTCAACATGTATAAACAGGAAATCAAGCAAAGATTATTAAAAGCTCTAAGAGAGAAGTGTCAACTCACATTCAGAGGCAAACCAATTACAACCACCACTGACTTTTCAGCTCAGACTCTAGAAGCAAGAAGATCATAGAACAAGATCTTTTAATGTCTGAATGACCACAACTTTCAGCCAAGAATACTTTACCCATCAAAACTCTGCTTTAAATTCAATTGGGAAATAAGAACATTCCACTATAAAATCAAACTGGCATTTATGAACAGAAAATCAGCATTACAAAGAATCCTCAAAGATAAACTCCAGATAGAACATGCAAATATTCCTCAAAACTCACAAACAAAGGAAGTTCAATAAAGGTATACACTATCAATAGACAACAAGATAGTATAGAACTTACCAATAAAACACGATGACTGTGAACCACAGCCACATAACTATTCTAACACTGAATGTGAATGAGCTCAATGCACCAATCAAAAGACATAAATTGGCTGATTGGATCAAAAAACAAAATCCAACGCCATACTGCTTGAAGGAGTTCCACATCCAATGATATCCACAGATTATGGGTGAAAGGGTGGGGAAAAAAAATCTGCCAGGCACAGAGCCCAAGAAAGCAAGCTAATGTTTCAATATTTACATCCAACAGAGTAGATTTCAAACATAAACTAAGAAGAAAGGATAACGAAGGTCACTGCATCCTAGTAAAGGGAACAAGACAACAGGAAGATATAACTACAGTAAATATATACTTCCAGATATCAACGTTCCCAACTATGTGGATAAATTTCTCCATCACATAAAACCTATTTTGGACCTCAACAAGATAATACCAGAAGAATTTAATTCTCCTCTATCACTACCAGATTGTCAAACCAAATAAATAAAATAAAAAAATAAAGAGATGTGCAGCCTCATAACTCCATAAATCAAATGGACATAACAGACATCTATAGAATATTCCACCCCAAATCAGATGTGTATACCTTCTTCTCAACAGTGCATGCATGGATCCTTCTCCAAAGTAGGTCATATTCTAGTTCATAAAGGAAATCTCATCCAATATAAAAAAGTAGATATTATTCTATATATTCCATCAGACCATGAAGCCATGACACTAGAAATTAACAGGAAATATTATAACAGAAAATACATGTACATGGAGATTGAATAGCACCCTACTATTGAGTGAGCGATGAATCCAAGAAGACATAAGAGCAGAAATCAAAAACTTCTTGGAAGCAAATGAGAATGAAGACACAACATATCAAAACTGTTGGGACACTATG
This sequence comes from Aplodontia rufa, assembly GCA_004027875.1. NCBI lineage: Eukaryota > Metazoa > Chordata > Mammalia > Rodentia > Aplodontiidae > Aplodontia > Aplodontia rufa. The sequence goes on along the minus strand of PVKS010023777.1, from coordinate 3,255 downwards.
AAAACATTCTTTTTTCTTCAAATTTTTTAAAGAAAGAGAGAGAGAAAGAGAGAATCAATTTTATTCAGTTTTTGTAAATTGTTTTATGAAACCTTTTTTTTTTTTTGAGAGAGAAGGACAGTGAGAGAATGGGATGCCATTAAAATAAAAAACTTGTTCTCAGCCAAGGAGTTAGTCAAAACTGTCAAAAGAGAACCTATAGAATGAGAGATAATCATGACCTGTGATTCCTCTGACAGCTGACTAATATCTAAAATTTACAAAGAACTCAAAAAATTTAATATCAAAATCACTAACAATCCAATTAATAAATGAGCCAAAGAGCTAAATAGAAACTTCTCAACAGAGGACATTGAGCAAGCCAATGAATACATGAGAAACTGTTCTAAATCACTAGTAATCAGAGAAATACAAATCAAAACTCCAGTCAGATTGGGAAAGATGAAGAATATAAACAATTATAGGTGCTGGAGGGGCTCCTGGGAGATAGGAACAATAGCACACTGTTGGTAGAACTGCAGACTTGTACAGCCACTCTGGAAAATAGTGTGGAGACTCCTCAAAAAATTAGGGTTGGTTTCACTTTACAAACCAGGTATCCCTCTTGTGGGTATTTTCCCAGAGGAATTTGAATCAGCATATTATAGTGACACACTGCAATCTATGTTTACAAAAGCCCAACTTACAATGGCCAAGTTGTGTGATCAACCCAGATGCCCCTCACTGAATGAATGCATCCAAAAGCTCTGGCATATGTATATAATGGAGTTCTACTCAGCTATTAGAAACAGCAATATTGCAGCCTTTGATTGTAAATGGTTGGCAATGGAAGAAATCATGCTGAGCAAAGTTAGCCAAACTTTGAGAGTCAAGGGTCAAATTTTTTCCCCTCATTTGTGGAGGCTATAGGAAAAACCCAGGCTTGGGTGAAAGGTTGTGAAATTTGTGTATTAGACGCAGAAAAGGTGTAGCAACATGTAATCCAGGGTAAACACAGATGAATAGTAGGGGAAGGGGAGAGTGGAAAGGCAGGAGGAAAGGGAGAGTGAGGAAAGATAGGGAGAGATCTAGGTAGACAATCACAATATAACATACTCTTTACCCCCCTGAGAATTCAAAAAATACTTATGCAATCATTTAATTCTGGAAAATTCACAATTATATATATATACACACACACACACAATGATATATGTGTGTGTGTATGTGAATTCACAATGATACATATATATATATATATATATATATATATATATATATATATATATGTAGAGAGACATTTATAGCTGCTGGGGGGAAATATAGAAGAATCGTATGGCCTATATGGGAGTGACTCTAGATTTGGAATAAATGCATATTAGATTTTTACTTTATAAGCATTTATGATTGTACAACAACTCAACTCCTTAATAAAACTTTAAAAAATAAAAATAAATAAATAAAATGAGAGCAAGAATGTTCCTTTAGCCTGATTCAGAAGTGAGGACACCACAGAAGGGAACAATCAGTTAACAGACAAAAATATCTTGCCCGGATGACAAATAAACATTTTGTGTTCTAAGATTTAAAAAAAATGTACAACTTATAATGATAAAATTTTTAAATAAACTTGTATAATAATATTTTAAGATTAAAAGTATAATGGAAAATTTAGTTTCTGAATCTTAATTTTATTAAATTGGATATTATTTTTAAATTCTAGAATAAATTTTTGAATAGTGCCGTGAGTACAAAAATTCTGTCTTAAAGATGTCACTGTAGACCACATTAGCAGTTTTAATTATTTGGTGAGTACCCAGGATATTCCAGACCATAAGTACTTACCCCATTTATGTGTACATTCAAAATTGTTGTAAGTCCTTTGAAGGCAATTTAGCTGTTTTGCACAAGTAAACTAATAAAAAAAAACTTTTTTCTCAGCTTATAGACATTCACTATTAATGGTTTGTACCAAAATGTAAGCATATGCTATTACATCTCTTAAAAATAGAACCCAATTTAACTCTAACACACACACACACACACACACACACACACACACTGAGGTGCCATTAGTTTTATGGATGAGTTTTAACAAACCTTCAATGAACAGTTAATGACTCTTTTATGTGCATCATTTCAATGAGTAGAGTAAAGGTGACTCTCCGCCAGTCCCTTTTGTGAGGCTTAGGTTGCCCATGTGACACAGTTGTAAGTAAGTAAGAATGCTAACTGTGCACACTGGAAGCCTAAATAGTATTAAGATTCTGTAAAAAAAAAGAATAGTAAAGGGAAACTGGGTAGCAAGCAACGATTTTTTAAAACAGATTGATAAAAGAGGAAGTTTCCAATTTTAGTTTAGGATGAATTAATTTTAAATGGCTGTGAGACATCCAGAGTCATGTCAAATGGAAGTTGGATATATGCATCTGCAGTTGAGGGGTAAAGTCTGCTGGGACTCTTCAGTGTGTACGTAGTATGTAAAGCCTTGGGAAGGGATGAGATCACCTGAAGGATAGCTGAAGTTAAGGAAATCTATGGTGGGGAAATAGAAGCTGGAGCAGGCCAACATTCAGAGAACAGAAGGAGAAGAGGAGCCAGAAACAACATTGAGAAGAGCATCCAGTGTGACGGGGAAGCCCCAAGTGGGAAGAAACTCCTGGAAACAAAGTAACAAAAGTGCTCCAAGAAGAAGGGAAAGATAAGTGCCAAGGGCAATCAGGTCAGGATCCTTCAACATGGCAGCTTAAAGGTCACTGGTAAACCTCAACTCTACATTGCAACTGATAGAAGAAAAAATTGGTCCAACACTTCAACATTTAGGAGTAGGCAAAGACTTTCTCAACAGGTCTCCCAAAGCAAAGGAAATAAAGTCAAAAATCAGTGAATGGGATTTCATAAAGCTAAAAAGCTTTTGTACTGCCAAGGAAACAATCAAAAGAACCAAGAGGTTTCCTACAGAAATGGAGAGTATCATGGACTATGATTCCTCAGACAAGGGTCTCATATCCAGAATCTATAAAATACTCAAAAAAGTCAGCTACAAAATCACCAACAGCCCAATTGATAAATGGGCAAAAGAGCTAAACAGAGACTTCTCACCAGAGGACATTGATCAAGCCAATGAATACATGAGAAAATGCTCTAAATCATTAGTAATCAGAGAAATGCAAATGAAAACCACATTAAGATATCACCTTACACCAGTCAGAATGGCAAAGATGAAGAAAATAAACAACAATAGATGCTGGAGGGGCTGTGGAGAGATAGGCACAC
>PVKS010023776.1:0-31915 GCA_004027875.1 Aplodontia rufa | reverse complement strand
AAGGGGAAGGGGAAGGGGTAGGGGAAGGGGAAGGAGAAGGGGAAGGGGTAGGAAGGCCCTGGCCTCTTCTGAAAGGCCTTAGTGGGAGGGAGACTTCCTGTGGGCACAGCCTGAGGCCTCAGGCAGAAGCAGCGGTCTCTCCATTTCACCTGTGGGCCTCTTCCCCCGTCTCCACCTCCTCTGAGCCAAGAGAAAGATCCACTTGTACTTCTCCAGACCCTTGCAGTTTATTTAATGCTGATTAACGTCTCCTTTCTGTCTCTTTCTCTCAGGACTGAAAAGCATCAGCATTTTTTGTCCTTGTTTGCAGGCTAAGGAGAGAGATGCATAAACCACGGCGCTGCCCAGTTAGTAGGAACGTGAGGGGTGTTTACCTCAGGGCTCTGGCCAGGGCCCACGTCTGCACGGGCATCCCACAGAGTGCAGTAATTAAGTCATGCCAGGTTCATAGTCGGAACATCTTCTAGGGGTACAAATGATGTTCATCTGAGGGCACCGATGGTGGACACAGTGGATCCGTCCCAGATAGAGGTGGCATGTGTAGGGACCAGGAGTCTGAATTCAGCATTGCGAACAGCATAATGGAAGACTGAACATTTTAAAAATTACTTTTGCATCGATGGCTTCTTCATGATCAACCTGTGTGCACAGGATCATTCAGTTCTGACTTACAGCCTTTGCCTCCTATGTCACTGCACAGGCAAAGCCTTTTAGGGTCTCCTGCTTGCTTATATGAAAAGCAATGGCTCTGAGACTTCTGGTTGAATTTGAAACTTACAGAATTTCTAGCGATAGTAATATGCCACAAAAGGGGGTGGAAAGACAGAGTTTTTTAAAAATTTTATTTAGTGCACATCAGCTACACAGAATAGTGGGTTTCATTGTTGTGTATTCACATATGATTACATTTGGATCATTTTCACCTCCATCACCCTCCCCTCTCTCCTGATCACCTTCCTCTTCACTAATAATCTCCCCTCTACATTTATGTCATCCTCTTTTTTCTAGGAAAAAAATGTGAAAAAAACATGAGATACTTGTCTTTCTGAATCTGGCTTTTTTTGCTTAATATAATGGTCTCTAGTTCTATCTATAATCCAAAAAATGACACGATTCCATTCTTCTTTAGCTGAAAAATACTCCACTGTGTGTAAGTACCACGTTTTCTTCATCCGTTCATCTGCTGACCAAAGTTGTTTCCTCAGCTTGGTTCCTGTGAAGTGCCGCAATGAACATGCTTGTGCTGGTGTCTCTGCAGTGTTCTTTCAGATACATGCTAAGGTGGGACAAAGAACAGAGATTTTTAAGTAAATATTTTCTAAATATTATTCAATATTTCAATAATTATCCATTATTCGATGGATACGCTAATTCAGTAAAACAAAACACATTTTTCTTAAGTAAATTTTAGACTATCAAGAGGGCAAACATAAATGTAAGCACTGAATTGTTAAGTAACTATTAGATGACTGTCAATAATGATGGCCATATTTAGATAAGTAACTATTAGATGACTGTCAATAACGATGGCCATATTTAGATGTAAATACAAATTCCTCTCCCACAAAGCACAACCTTTTAGAGGCACACCCCACCCCCCCACAGCAGTGCTGGAATTCCTTTCCCCACTACACCTGAGTTGGCAGGTAGGCAGTGCCCTGGGTAGCTGCAGTGAGCATGTCCCAATTCCAAGTTCGCGCTCCAGGCCACGTCTGCTGTGCTCTCCAGTCCTGGGAGCAGCTGCTACCTCTCCTAATCAAATCTCTGGTCTCAGCTACCAGGGGTCTCTTTGCTGCGCGGTTGTGTCCAACAGTAACCATTTTCTTTTCTGTTGTTGGCTAAGAAGTCATTCTGCTGTTTTGAAATAGTGTGGAACCTGAAGAAGTATGAATATCAACATGGCTGTTTAAATCAAGCTAATCTTCACTTATTTTTATATTAATTTCTCTTTGCATTTGGTCTTGACTTTATTTTTCTGGCACTCTAATAACAGGGTTTGTAAACCAAATATAATTGAAACCAGCGGAGTGTCTTCCTGAAAGATTCCTGTATGAACAAAGTAGCCACTATTCTAATCGGAGAGGAGAATGTCTGTAGATCCATACATTGATAAACTCACACATGAGGAGAATGTCTGTAGATCCACACATTGATAAACTCACGCGTGTTTCTGGCTGTAGGTTTAGCTTTCCATCAGCTTTAAAGGGAGCAGGCATTTCTCCTGATCATTATCTTTCTGTCCTCTGCTTCTTAGCAACGTGAATGTCAAAGAGACACCAAATGAATCCCCACCAATGTGTTAGTTAATTCATTCTCCTCCTTCTGTATGGAAACATCTTTTGTCAGCTAAAAGGACACAAATAGGTAAAACAATGGTTCCTAACCCTTTCTTCCCCTATGTCCTTCAGATCCCATTTCCTGGCAGTTGCCTCTGTAATCTGCACTTATAGGGTTCTATGCCTCTGCTTGAGTCATGAGTTACAATTCTCTGTGCATGAAGAAGACAAAGGGATTCTGAGGAATGAGAGCAAATTGTAACCTGGGCCTGGATTTGAACCCCATCTCCCCGTGGGGCAGAAGAGTTGAAGTCTCAGGTTGCACCCTGTAACTGAGATGATAACACCCGCACCGTAAGTCCCTGGGCGGATGAGGAGCACATTGTTCACAGAGTGTTGCACACAGTAGGCACACAATGATCTCTGCAGTTATCGTCATAGTTATTATTTCACAAATATTATTTGCTCAGATCAGCAGACGTTGATTTATTGAGCATCTGCTATGTGCTCGAAATTGTGCTAGTGTGTTGGTGACAGAAGGATGACTAAGACAGAATCATTGTATCCTAGAGGCCTCTAATTCACTGGAGAAGAAAAGCAAAGAGATTAGTGCGGTGTGGTAAGTGACACAGTGGGGGGGAAGGCGACTGAGTGGGGCCTTCATAGTCACAGGGTAATCATCAAAGGCGAATAGGAATGAGCATGGCTGTGCCCCTCCTAGGGAGAAGGTGGGACAGGCAAAGACACCAGGAGAGGCTAAGGACAGGTAGGGGAGTCAGAAAGGTAAGATGGCACAGGGCTCAAAGGATGTTGCTATCTGGCTGGGGGCTTGGCTTTTATTCCCTGGGTAAGGAGCTAAAGTGGGAAGGACTGGGCAGGGGGTTCAGTTGAGGCAGAAAAAGTTAGGCAGTCAGTGTAGGCAGAACCATGTGGGTTGATAAGGAGAAAATTAACTGATGGTCATCTTTCCTGAGAGGGCAAAGACTCCCCCAATGCTAATAAGGGTCCGACAAGACAGGCCCAGGTGCAGACACTCCCTGCTGCTAAGGAAAGAACCACATTCTTTATATTGGCACCTAAGGCACGGATCAAAGAGTCTAAGGCATGGACCGAAGACTGGACCAGAATTCCCTGCGCCTGTGTTCTAGGTACAGGGGCAGAGAAGCAGCGACCAATCGAGGAGAGGACGTCATATAAAAAGGGCAAACCTCACTGCCTCATCGGCTCTGTCCCCTTCCCCACTCTGGGGGAAGTCTGCTCTTTTCCCTATGCTTTACTTTCTATAAAATAAAATCTGTCTACTACGCTTGCCTTGGTGTCCCTCAGTTTCATTCTTTGACTCTGAGAGGACACGTACCCAACACCCACATCACCAGCCTCACAGTCACAGAGCTCTATGGCAGAGCGATGACTCCCACCCTGTGAGGTGCCACTGCCCAGGGATGGGCTTGGGATGGGGGATGTGTGAGGGAGGAGTGAGGAACAGGAGGCATTGGGGAGAACAACCAAGAGAGCTGGTGTCGAACAGGTGTGGCCGTTCAGGGGACGGAGAAAGAAATCCAAGACTTCTCACTGCACAATTATGTACAGAGGTGGGGGCTTCTCAGGAGATTGGCACATTATGGGGGCAGGGAGCTGGATTTGGTGATGAGACATTGGTGAACTTGGTGTTTCTTATAAAGAGTTGCCAAAGAAAGAAGCCTGGGCTCGCACTCACATGCAAGAGGAGAGGGTGTCATGGAGAGCCATGTTGCCACTCATTAATTCTTCATCTCCTTACTGGACCCTCTGCTCAGTGCTAGGTACCATACTGCAATTGATAAAAGGGCCGAGACTCACTCCTGCCCTTGAGGTTCCTGGATTTCCTTATGAGCCTCTTGATGTCACCAACCGTCCCCGCCTTGCCTCCTCACTCCCATTCTTAGCAGCTATGGGCTGCTGGTGCCAGATGGAGAATCACACATCTCAGGTTTGCTGCGAAGCAGAGACCGGTGGAAGGGAATGTGGAATTATGTTTCCTGATCATCCTTTGCCTCTTTTAAATTTAAAACAGATAGAACAGACATTTGCCAAGGCAGACAAGTTAGTTTTCCAGACGGTGATCAAACCTGAGCTGGACTTCCGAGTGCGTGAAGCCCGAGGATCTTACCTCGATGGCGGTCATCTGCTGAGGGCCCACTGTCCGGAGACTGGATCCCAAGCCCCCACCATCAGGCAGGTGTGACCTTGATCCACTCTGGGTGACCTGGGGCTGGGGAGCTGCTGAGTCACACAGGGTGGATTTGTCTTGGAGACTTTCCTTGTTCAGAATCCCAGCTTTGTCTTTCTGCTTGGTTTTGCACATGGATCGTCTGTTCGTGCATCTGGTCAATAGTTTATTCCCAAGAACGTGAGGTCATTGTTGGCCAGAGAACTTCAGCCCTTGGAGTTTGGTCTTTCAGCTCTTGTGTGAGCAGTGGTCCTCTGGATTTCTCGTGTCCTCAGTGGCCTGGGGATCTCCTCCAAGCAGGCAGGTGTTGGAGGAAGGACCATGACTAGACCTGGGGACATGAGGAAGACTTCTGGAATTTCCTGTGGGTGTGTCATGATTTATAAACATGACCTTCCTTTGTTCCCTGTGTTGGCAGAGGTGCCTGTGTGTGGGGGTGCTTTCTCTCTTAGTTTCCTTGCTTTCTGAGATCGGTTTCTGCCACCTGGAAAGGGGCTGTACACTCTCCATTATTACTTGAAAAGCTTTTGGAAGACCCCAGTCTCTGTGGCACTTGCCAGGGACAGGGCTCTCAAGTCCAGGGATACAAATTCACTGAATTCCAGGTGCATTTTCACCCCCTTGGGGCCCAGCTCCCCAGGGTGTGACATGACCAGTACCCCTGAGGCAGTGTGGTTAGGACATGCTAGAAAGATGTCCCTCACCACTCCTAGGATGCCAAGGCCTGCTTCTTAAACATAACATTTATGGGAGTGCGTTTGGATGGTGTCTCTCTAACTCAAGTGCTTTGGAGGCAGGGATTGTGACTCTCAGTCCCTTTACGTCGATCCTGCACATCAGTGCTGAGCACGTGAAAGTCACGTTCTGCTTCCTGCAGAACGTTGGGCCCCAGAAGCCTGCAGGTTCTCTTCCAGGGCCAGGAGTTGAGAAGCAGCTTAAATGACCCTCTGGTCATCCAGTGCTGTGCAATTCCAAGACCCAGTGGCCTCAAACAGCAAGATGTCCTTATGCTTATGGATTCTAGGGACAGAAATTGAAACATGGCACCCCAGGAGCGGCTTGCCTCTGCTTCACAAACGGTCTCAGTTGGGAAGGTCAGAATGTGCAGGGTGACCCTGGCGTCTGGCTGGAATTATCTGAGGCCTCTTCACAGCATGCTCAATGCTTGGGCTGGGACAATGTGGGATTTAGGCTTGGGGATTTCCAACTGGGTCTCAGGGTCTTAGCAGGTAGCTTGGGCTTCCTCCTGGCATGGAGACTCTGGGGCAGGCAGACTTCAGAGGTCCTGAGCTACTGCTCTGCACACATGGTGTTTTATGTCCTGGTGTGGTGGTCTCACCACCACCTCCACCATATTCCACAATCAGAGGAATCCGGTCCCTTCAGAGTCAGGGCAGAGAGGTCCTCATCCTCCGTGGAGAGTCAAAACATTTGGGGTCATGCTTTAAGATTGCCACAGGTCCAATAGGAACAAAAAAATCTTCTTTGGGATCAGAAATAGAGCAGGTTGTGATTGGTGGGAAGAGACAGAAAGTCCTATGACCAAACAGGGCAGGTAGAAGTTTTTTAAAAATTACTAACTCTGAGCTAAATTACTAACTCAGGCACTAACTCTGAGCTCAGTGTTTTTGTCCCTCAATTTCAGGTGGGATTAGCTGTAAGAACTCCAGGTGCCTCCGTGGGCAGTGCCATCTGGGGCTGTTCTGGGTCTGGGCACATGCCCTGACATCAACCTCTGAGCACCAGGCTCAACCTTAGAACTGCGAGGGATTTTAGTTGAAAACTTCCTACATTGAACTCTTTCCGGTTCTCATTGACTTCTCCTTGCTTCTGGGGCAAGAGCCTCTGAGGGCCTCTCCCTGGGCAGGGTATAAAGGGCTCCTATGTGCCAGCAGATTCATTGGGGTTTGGTGTGGGTGCTCCTTCCTAGTTCCCGAAGATCGAGGTTGTCTGGAGAAGGGACTTGTCTTCAAAGTCCCAAACTCTGGCATGTGGGCCTGGTAGAAGTTCATCTTTATTTGCCCTTTTATCTGAACTGTGGGGATTTTCTGTCTTCTCTTGGGGATGTGGCATGTGACTGTGAAGTGCATTATAAAGTGATTTTGGCCCTGTGCACATTACTTAAATGCTTTAGAGCTCAAATCTATCCTCTGTGCATCATGGACAGCAATGAATGCTGGGGAATCAGAGAAGAAAATGCTAACGCTATTTTGGGCAACCTTTAAAAAAAAATCACATGCTTTTTAGTTCCCTAAGACTTAGAGCTCTGTTTGGCCATCTGGTCAGACATGTTTGCCACTGGAAAAGCATTTTTCCCATTAGAAGGTAGGTTGGGTCCAGGAATGTCCTCAGAGGGAGTGGCGTGACTTAGATGGAATCTTTGCTTGTTGCTCAGACTTGAAACTGGAACCTCCCAGGAGGCGCTGTTGATTTGGGGGCTGGAAATCATCCTAAGAGGAAGAGTCTTAAGCACACACCAAGCTGCTCTCAGCACTGAGGAAGCCCTTCACTAGTGTCCAGGGGTGGGCAGAAGAGACTCAAAGTTGCATGAGGAAATACCTTTCTGTGTTACCCCTTTAAGCGGCCACTTATATTTTGAGATGAATCCAAGATAAAGAGGTAGATGGAATCTGGAGAATGAGTGAAGGAAGGGTTGGTGAAGGGAGAAGGAGAGAGAGACAGGCAGGGGAGGACAGGGCAGAGTGGAAGCCATGTTGGAGGAAACTCATTTCCTCCGGCAGATCATACAGGAAATGCTGCCCTGGCCTACTGCCTCTTGAGTGACAGACTCTGTTCTGATCCGGGCAGGAGAGGAGAACAATTGCAGCTGTCAGTAGCAGACAGCTCCTACAGAAATCCACTGGGAGCTCTGAAGCAATTCACCCTCAGCCTAGGTTCAATCCCAGGCCCCCCCAAGCGCATCCAAAGCTGGATAATCAGACCCATGAGGCTCTGGAGGATTCAACTTCTCATAGAAAGTATCCCAGTTGCAAATCATAGAGCCCTTTGGTAAAAGTGTGAGCAACAGATAAAATCTTCAAACTCTTGGGGCAATAAGAGTTCCTCTTCATGTCTTGCTGGTTTTCACACATATGGGAATATCAATATTGCTGACCTACTGTATTTTTTTGGCTGCAGCAGGAGATCGGGCCCCAGACACCTTTTTAAGTAACCCAACTTCTGAACCTCCTGATGTGATCTTCCACCTACAAAACCCTCTGAAAGCTGCATTCACACACATAAATGGAATCATCAATCAATCAAATCCCCTAATTTAAAAAGAAGCTGGAAGCTACTGGTTGATAAATGTTGAACTTACAGACACTCCTTAGTTTCCAAATAGAAATGGGTATTCCTGTCCTGCTGGGCTGTGGGGTTTCTGAGTGGAAGAGCTGTTTACTCCTGCGTCTCTGGAGTAGCTCTGTGCTTGGCACACAGAGGACCTCAGTGATGGGTGGCGCAAAGAGCCAGGGGTGTGTCTCCTGGTTTACTTTGAAACAGTAGCAGGTAGGTTGAGGAAAGCAGCTAGGCTTTCACGGACAAGTTCATATTAGCAGCAGCAAAATGCGATGTATTGGGACCCAGATTGGCCTCAAGTGTGAGGCTGCAGGGGGCCACAGCTCTGTCCTAGACGAGGTCTTGAGCAGTGGAGGTCAGCAGTGAGCCCTGCCTTGCTGAGATGCGCTTGGTGCCAATGCCTCATGCTGTCAGGGGCTGGATATAGAGTCAGCAGGGTCTGAAACCATCAAAGCAGGGGCTGTTCCTGAGTTTCCTTGTGTTTGGTTTTGGGCATTTGCCATTGAGAAAGAGAATCGTTCGCTGCTGCTGGCTGCCCATCTCCTCTGTTTCTGGCTGATCTTCCAGTTTACGAAGTAAAGAGGATGCTTTCCCCCCTCTTAAAAAATCACTTTATATTTTAAGAAAGTATGTACTTAATAACCCCCTAATTTAAAGTTTTATTTTCAAAGGTCTTTGAATAGCTCAATCTGATAGATTGCCTAGAAAAATAAGGGACTTAATAGACCCATTGATTGGCAACTCTGTGCTTTCTGCTTGAAAGAAGTTCCCTTGTCCTCCAGAGGGGATTGAACGTGACTTAACTGGTTTTACGAGAGTCCTCATCTCTGGAGGCTGCAGGCTCCAGGAGGGGAGGCAGGGCTGTGTCCGACTCTCTGTGCAGTCTCTTGTCTGACTTCAGCCCAGAGGGGACATGGGGCTTGAATTAAGTCCCCTGCATCCCTGATGCACTGGCTTGGATTCCAGCTGCTTTGGAAGAGGTCCCAATGACATCAGAAGGGCACTGCAGCCGCACAGAGCCTGGTGCTTGCGATGGTGCGAAGCGCATGAGCTTCAGATTCTGTGGAAGATCTTTTCTAAAGATGGTCACCAAGGTCCTATCTGTCCTGACACTGTTTTAAACTGCTACCGTGTCTCTCCTCCTCCCCAAAGGTGGAGCCGGAGGCCCTTCCCCTGGAGACTGGGATGGCCCTGTGGCTCAGTGTGACCGGTAGAAGTAGAGGTGATGTCATTTTACTCTCTAAGCTAGGCTGTAGTCGGCTGCCAGTCTCTCCTTCACTTTCCGGGGGTCCTGAGAGCTCCTGTAAAACTGGGCTCTACCCAGTTGGATAAAGCACAGGAAGAGAGACCCTGGAGATTGAGACTCCCTGAGCAAGAGGGCTGGGGTATGGGAGACCATGAGCAGAGAAGCCCCTGCGGAGGGGCAGACACGATGGAGCCCTGGTGGATCCTCCAGACCAAACTGTTATCCCGGACAAAACCCAGGTGACACCCAGTGAGAGAGACAAGCCTCCTGGCCCAGCTGGCCCAGCAGCCCAGCCAGCACCCTCCCCACCCAGGCATGGGCAAAGAGTGGCTTTTGCTTCAATCTCCCAAGTCTTAGGGTAGTTTATAATGCTGCAATAGATAACAGATGTAAACTGTCCAAAGTTCTATTCCGCTAATGTACCTGTCAATAGTGTGACAGTAAACAGAACTATTCAGGCTCTCCCCTCAGACTCTGAATGAGAGTCACAGCACCCACTGAATGGAGGAAGGCACCTTGCCAGCCACACCCCTCACCAGGAAGTGTGAGCAGCCCAGTTGCGGTGCTGGTGCTGGCTGACCATGCACGCACCCAGTAGTCTTCTCTCCACCCTCATCCACAGGTGCGCCCTGGACCCAGCAACCTCACCCACAGGCTTGGGCAGCCCGTTTGATTCTCTTTTGAGCTGATCGACCAGGAAGCTGAGATGGAGGCCATTGAGTGGAGCTCGCAGACCTGAGGACATGCAGAGTTGAGGCCAGTATCAGAGCCACAGGGAGTCCAATCATTCATGCGCTGCAGCTAAGAGGAGCTGGACTCTGAGCAAGCGCAGAAGCTGCTGCACATAGTAAGCGTGGAGAGAAGAGCTGGGTGCAGCCCACGCAGCCGGAGCCAGGAGTCTGCCTGGCATCCCTCAGGAGCAGCTCAGTGTCCCACCTGCTGTTCCAGGAGATCCCTGGTGACCTCTTTTCTCAAGGTTGTATTCATAAGAGTCCGTTGCTTCCCACCCCGTCATCCCTAATTAAGTTTCAAAGTTTACTTAAACATCAGACACATTGTGGATGATCAGTAAATGATAGTTATTAATAATGTTCAAATCTTAGGTAGAATAGGATTTCTATTTTTTTTAAGTCATAGAAGGAAGGAACATTTATCTACTTTTGTATCAAAATCTATATTCTTCCTTCTCATTACATTTGATGAACATTATCCTGATACCTGTAGTCCTGGAAGAAAAAAATATTTTCTAAAAAAGTCTTTTTCCATTTTATCTGAGTCAGCATGACTCAGAAGCTAACCTCTTTCTAAACCTCCCATGGGAGCCGAAGGTGTTTTCCTATGAAGGTCCCAGCCCTACAGGGAGAAGGATAGGGGTTGTGGCCCCTCTGCCATAGAATGTCCCTTCCCACGCTGCCACCGATGCTATGGGGAAGCCCACATCCACATATAAGAAGCCTTGGAGCTTGGGTGTTTCTGTGAATGGATTACCCAGAAGAGGATTTTTCCAGAATTGCAGACTCAAATGGAATGCTTTATAGGTTGGCTCCAGAGCAAGAATTTTCAGTCTTTGGGAACGAAGGAATCATAATCCTTTGATAATATTTTCCTAACTTGCACTAAGCACCAAGAGGAAGTTTTCCAAGAGCAGTGAATTGTGTTCTCATTTATATAAAACCTCTCCCCCGATTTCGAGCGCCAGCTCAGATGTTACCAACAGAAGTATGGCCTTAGGCAAGCCCTTTCACCTCTCAGCCTCAGCCTCCTGCTCTGTGGAGTCAACATGGGGATGGTTACACCTCCTGGGATTGTTTGAGGATTGAAGTAGGTAATCTACCTCCAGTCCCTGGAAGCCAGCAGGCTGTGTGCTGGGCCTGGGCTCCATGGGTGCTTGGGGAAGGGCCACTTTCATTAACCCCTGGACCAAAGCTGTTCCTTTGTTTCTCTTCACCCTGCTTGCTCTGTTTCCTGGACCCAACATTCACACGTGTCTTAGGCTAAAATTAGCTTTTACCTGGTCCCAAAAGTCAACTCTGCTTTCAGGTCCTGCCAGGGGTCCTGGGTCTTGTGACCCCGGGCGGTGCCCTGCAGTCTCCTCTTGGCTTTGAAGTTGAACCCAGACACCCCTCAGCAGGCAGCCTCCTTCGAGTTATCTTTCTAGAGGAGATGACTGGCGACATTCCTCATTCATTCATTTCTTGCCAAACTCTTTTTTAAAATGTGTTTCTGGCCAGAGTCAAGGAAAAAAAAGTGAATGTCTTGGAAAAGAACGTTGCTCTGTGTTCTGCATGAACTCATTAGCTCTGTCCGGACGCCATGAGTCAGCCACAGGAAGACCTGGGACAGGCGTCAGGTGAGTGAGCCTGGTCCCCTCGCTGGGTCCTTCTCCACGGCACACCTCCTGTTAGTGTCACAGCAGGTAACACGCTCACACTCTCTACAGCTACCCTTCTATCCCAACAGGTCCTCTGGAGAGGTTCTCAGGAATCTGTGTCTACTCAGCTGTCAGCTACCATTACCGATGTCATGGCTACTGGTTTACAATAGGGACTAAAGCCTAAAGTCAAAGGAATGAACCTCTAACTGTGGAATTTGATCTGTACTGTCAAACGGATGCTGTTGGATTGGAGAGGGAGGTAGAGAGGGTGACAGGACCTCACCACTAATGTGAACATGAGCCTCATTTCTCATACACTGACCACTGACTCTACTCCTGGTTAAGCCAGAATTAACCAGCCAGCACAGATTAACTGCATATTCCAGCTGGAATACAGGGAGTACAGCTTGTGACCTCTACCTGCTAGCATTCCTTCTTTACAATAAGCCATAATTATTTCTTTAACCTCTGTCAGTGCTGAATTTTAGGAGAGTTAACTTCAAGCAGCTACCATGTCTCTTCTCCAAGACTCTCCCTTCTGGATGGGGGTCATACCTGATCTCCTCTGTCCCCAAAGCTGTAACTTAGTATCTGATCTATGGACCACAGTTCCTCCTGTTGATTTAAAACATGGTCTATATTGGAAGATTCAGTTGATGTTTCTGAGTTATTCAAACTTGGCTTTGAAAAAAGAAGTTATTATCTGAAAAACATCATAATGGCTCCTCTGCAGTGTTCTGCTTATGGGGTGGGAGTGGAATGAACAGACATCTTATTGGGGTACACTGCCCCTTGCTCCACCTCTTTTGGTAGACAAATCAAGACCGTGCTGCAGTGTGTGAGCAAGTCCCACTTCTACATTTAACATGGCTTCTCAGTGGTATAAGATCCAGTATGAAAAAGTTGAATGGATTGTGGGGCTTCTTAGGTTAGAAGCAGTTAACTTTGAAAACTGGAGCATGTTACTATGACAGATCAGGGAAAGAATGCGATTGTGTTTAATTTGAAATGTTTTCTACTGTTTGCAGAAGGGGTCAGAACCTCCATTGGGCAAGGTACAGGGAGGCTGAGCCTCCCTCCCTGCCACTCTGGTGAGAAAATGGGGGGAATCCAGGAATCACCATATTATCTGGGGGAGATGGAAGAAATGGGAATTCAGAGGTGACTTGGGAAATTGGAAGAGAGGAGGAAGAAAGGAAGCCCAGTTGGGTGGGGTGACCCTGTTGACAGCCTCAGGGCTGTTTTACCCCAGTAGGATGGAGCAAAGGGCATCCAGCTGGCCTCTGGTGACATGAGGGACTCTTGGGGCCTGTGCATTTCCTTATCCTCCACAGAGGGTACAAGCTGTGTTCGGGAAAGCTGGCAAGTTCTGCTCATAGGCAAAGAAATCACACATTTAAGAAGAAATGAACTTAGTGGATCTGTAAGTGTATTAAGAAGTAATAATGGGGAGTGGGTTCTGTGACTAAAAAATTCTATATGATGTTAAAATAATGGATTAGTTTAGCCAAAATGGTAAAAAAACAAACAAACAAACAAACAAACAAAAAAAAACCTCAAGAAATCCTGCTGTTTGAATCCTTACCAAAAAAACAACCATTGTCCACTCAACTTTTCAGCTGGTTTCTTGCTTGGATGGTTGGCACAACACATGTTTGAGAGAAGAGCTGTTCTAAAACCTCAGCTGGCACCAAACAGCTGAGTGGATTCTAGGATGGTCATGCTGTGGGCAGTGGCTGTGGGTGTCAGAGGGTGAGGAGGGGGTGCCAGCTGAGTGCCAGCCCACCTCCAGGGTGTGATGGATCTATGGGGGATGCCAAGGTGCCTTTGGCAGCCATCAATAGGTGCTTATGTGAAGCTGGCAGCCGGAGCAAGAGGGCTGAGGGTTTCATTCAAAAGCAGCAGAGTTCACAGCAGGAATGTTCTCATTAAGCTCTCGGCCAATCTGGGAGGAACGAAAGGAAATCTTTGAAACAACAATCGCCCAGACCCGCAGCAAATTTTTACCTTTCGATTGTGAATTTGGAATAATAAATCTCATATTTCTTTTGATGGATGCTTCCCCAATTATAAAACCATAGAAAGACTGATTCTAATTGGGAAGGGGTCAATGTCAACATTGTGAAAAATATAAAAATACTGATTCATTGGCCATTTTAAGAGAAATAAAGCTTTATTTTATGTACATGTTGCTTGCAATTATTAACTTTTAATTGAATTTAATAAGATCATAATGGGATGAGGTTAGGAATGAATTTTTGTGTCTCAAAAGTGCTTCATGAACAGTCTCTGAAATATTTGAAATCAGCAAACTCTCTTCAACATTAACAATGGCTGCCCATGCCCTTAAAAGTAGTTCATTGTCCCTCCTCTTTGTTAATGGTGTCAATCTCTTTACAGTCGGCACAAAGAACACTCAGTCTAGATTTGCTCGTGTTTGGTGGATCTTAGTTAATGGGGTGTAACTTAATATTTTCCTTTGAGAATCAAATGTTTGTTTTTTGTTTTGGCTAAAAATGTAAGTTTTTAAAATTTAAATCATACAAGTTAATTGAAGTTATATATGTGTGTGTATATATATGCACACACACGTGTACACATATAGCACACACACATGCAGTAGGTGGAAAACAGTGACCTCCTTCCTCCTGCATGGCCCTCATCTGGACTGAGGGAACATCTGTCTGTCCTGTGTTCCTCTTCTCCCATTAGTGACACCCAGATGTACTTTGGAGACCATCCTCCATGGGGCTTTCAGCTCAGGACAGTTTTGATTGGACTAAGCCCACTAGTACACGTGGCAGATGACATTTTCCAAGGATGACTATTCTTCTAGAACCTTGCCCTTCTGCCATCAGGAAGATTTTATGTAGCTCTCCTTGAAATGCATGTGTGTGTGTGTGTGTGTATGTAGTGTGTGAGTGTGTGTGTGTGAGAGTGTGTGAGTGTGTGTGTGTGACTTTTAACCAATAGATTAGGGTAGAAAAGGTGCTGTGAGGTTTCTGAGGCCAGATGACAAAACGCCAAACACTTAACTTGATTTCATGGGTTGTTGCTAACCCAACCTTCAGTGGTCTGACCCTGGAGCCTCCAATGCCACGGGGAAGCCCCAATTGTCCTAGTTGGAGGGACCGCATGGTGAGGCCTTGCAACTATGTGGAGAGACATCCTAGCACCATCTACCTCCTCCTCCCCACTGCTCTTGCTCCAGCACCATCTGACTGCAAATCCGTGAGGACCCCAAGCCAGAGCTAAGCTTACTCACATCCCAATCCTAGAAGTCAGGAGGCCCTAAGTTTTCAGTGATTGGCAGTGCAGCAATTGATAAGGAGAAGAGCCCACCTCAATTATCTCTGCAGAATGGACACATGACCTAGCCCAGCCCATCACAGACCCCTCTTAAGGGGTCCCTGGGAATCCTGGAACACAGACACTCTCTTTGCCTCTGGACTTTGTACACAAGGCTGGAGCCATCTGCCTGTAGCAAAGGAAGACAACTGGAGGTGAAACCAGCACACAAAGGAAGCAGAGCAGAGAGGGGTCACAATGACAGCAGTGAGTCCTGAATCAGGTTGCACCTAAAGCTGCCATTGGACTCATCTATCAATCACAAAGGCAACTTACAGTAAAAAATCCTCAGAGTTGCAAGCCACCACACAGATTTCAGAATTCACTTCCTTGCTCCATCCCCAAGTCTTCCCTATTTTATTGCTGATCTGTGACCAGCCAGATGTTTGAAAACCTCCAGCGACAGGGATCTCTTCTACCTGGAGCACCCATCCCATGCTCAGCAGCTTTGAAGGTTGAGCCAAAATATCTCTCTGCAATGGTTTTCATGTGGTACAGTGGAAAATATTTGGTCCTGTCCATGAAAGGAGTATCTAAGCTTCAGTAAGTTCCTTAAGGAAGACTAGTATGCTATCTATATTGTCAGGGTAGAGAAATGTGGACTGGAGTCTCTTGTCGGCTGGGTTGACAGCTGGTTGAACACTTCCTATCTGAAAAGCAGCAACTCGCTGATCTATCCAAGTCAGCATCTGATGGAGTCATCCTCCCGGCCAGTATTGAAGCAGAGGCTTGAACAGGCATTGAATGGTGATAACTGCTCACGAGTGGAAGGACGCTGGGAGCAACATGTGCGTGAGAAATCAGGATCCCCAAATAATTTCATATATTCGATAATTACCAAATCTAACCAAAGTTAAAAGTGATAAATGCCAAGCTCTGCCCTTTAGTCTTCTCAGAATCAAATGTAGACACATGAGACAAATGAGGCTGGCTGAGTTCAAAGGTAACACATATGGAAAGATTTAGAGATCTTACTTGCCAAAAACAAGACAAAAGGGTTGTGTATCCTTGTGATCTTAGGTTGTGTCAACAGAAGCATGGTGTCCAAAACAAGGCTGGGCGCCTCTTTCTCCAGCATATGCTGGTCACCATTCTCCTGCATCACAAGGCTCTCTCCGTGGGCCACCAGCTTGAGAAACCGACGGAGGACACTTCGAAGCAACTGTGGATGGTGAGAAATCCATAAACCTCATTGTAAGAGAAATGATTAAAGGACTTGGCTGTTTGCCCAGAAAGGATGCTGCAGTATCTGGACTTCTGGAGTCTGATAAAGTCGCTGTTTTATCCTTTTGAGCGGAGAGATGCACCCTGAAGAAAGATCCACAACCGGCTGCCAAGTCCAGATTTGAAAGCTAGAGCTTCTAAACTCATCTGCCTTAATCTGCAGTTCTTAGTCTTTGCAGGGTTGGGGAATCCCAATGAGAGGCCAAGGGAAGCTCCAGAAGCTTCCCTAGAAAAAGCACAGAAGCGTCACGATTTGGAGAATTTTCATGTATGGGTCCCTCTGAGGTCCATAGACCCTGTAAGGAGAACCCTGTCCGGAATAGAGGAAACTGAAAGGACTGACCTTCCCAACCTCCCTATCGTTAGAAAGGATGCAAACTCTCATCATATGAGGACAGTGTGTAACACTGGCCAAGGTCCATTCATTTTTTGTTACTTGTTTTATTTTCTCCAAAGAAGCAAGCATTATAAAGCCATTGCTGGATGTTGCCAAGGCCAAAGGGGCCTTCTCGGGTGGTTTTCCTCTGCCTTCTTACATCCTGAGTTATGCAGTGGCCGTTTAAAGCTGTCTCCTCCCAATTTTCTTTCATTTTTTTAAAAATACCCTTTTCACTTCCTTCCCTCTTTCCATTCTCTTGTCTCCCACCTCTCAATCCTCAAGGAAAGGGAGCAGGGATGTGGTGGCAGAGGCGGGAGCTGGGACTGGCCAGGGCCTCTTCCTGTTTCTTCCCTAACTTCTGACACTGCCCCCACCCCACCCACACACTGCACCTAGATGCTCAAACGCAAGCTCCTACGTAACAGCCACGCTGACTTCGTCATGACCAGCGTTTGAGTGTTGAGAGGCGGTGTTTGCCTTTTTCAAACACAATTCTGAACTTCATTAAACACACTATGAACTCAATGGAGTTTGTATATTAACTTGAACTGTCATACAATTCAGATGGGTCCTGCCTCTGAGCAGGGATGATCAGTTCCTTCTGCTGGGTCACACTGGCTGATTTCACCTTCTGCCTCGTGCATGCTCGGTGTGTGCAACTTACATACACTGAGCAATGATTTCGATGATCACTTCCTAGGTAACTAAACTCTAGTTAATAGTTTTAGAAGTTGAGAGAACAGACTGCAGAACATCTGCCAAATGAGAGCTGAATTTGTCTCACCAGCTGGGCGGCAGCCTTGGGTACCTCTTAGTCCTCTCCGGGTCTCAGTTTATCCATATGCAAAAATAAATAGAAATCATAATATATAGTGGGCTTCAGTGAGGGTTAAATGAGGTAACTTATGCAAAACACCCAGTCCAGTGTCTGGCACACACTCCAAAATGTTACTTTTATTTTGATGAATATGGCCTTTACCTACAATTTTGGGAGTCTCAAAAAGTTTTAGTAGGAAGCAAAATTTGCAATCAAGCCCACCAAGTTTGCAGATATCTGCCCCCTTTTGGGCGACGCTCTGTGTGACCTCTCTGTTACAGAACAAATGGAATATAATAAGTTCATTTCAAGAAGTACAAACTCATGAAGATTCTCCAAAAACACGATTCCCATGAATATCCTACAAAAAGAAAATAGAAGTGACAGCAGTTAGTTTATGTATTGCCAACTTGCAGATTTTCTTTACATTCTGTTGACTAGATGAACAAGTTCCAATTGGTACGCTTGTTTTAAATACAGATCGGTCTTCAACTCATTTATTAATGTCAGGTGAAACTAAGCTGCCTTAAGCAAAGAAAGAGCTTCCTCCTTGCCGCCTTCCCTCCCGAGCTTAATCTATTCCATATTCCTGGTTCATTTTCTTGCTGACATGGGCACGCCTGGTTTTGCTGCTGGGCAAGAACCCAGGGCAGGAGAAGGCGGGGCTGGTGTGAAGTGACCATGCCTCACTGGGCTCAGGGCTTCCTGTGACCGTAGTGTGTGGTGCAGAGGTCTCCAGGGAGGCAGCAGAGAATCTGAGACTGTCTTTAGTATGAGGGGGAATCTGCAAACATCATTCATCTATAAAAAAAGAAGGGTTCGGGTTGTGGCTCAGTGGTGGAGAGCTTGCCAGGCATGCATGGGGCCCTCGATTTGATCCCCAGCTCCACAAAAATAAGTAAAAATAAAAAGAGGGAGTTCTGACACAGGCTGGAGGTAGGAAGTGATTTTTCTTTTTCTTTCTGTGCAGGAACACCGTGGTCTCTAGAATGGGCTTAGAAAGGGCCTGTCTGGCCTGTGGCAGCTTTGGCTCCCTGTGGAATAAACCCCACATGGAGAAACGTACAGAGGAAACTATGCGGGAGCGGGGACTGGGTGTGTTTCAGACGTTAAGTCTACAGAGAAAAATCTTTTTTTAAAAAGAAAAACAAGCCCCTGGAAATGAACTTTGGGAGTGATCCTTTGTGCAGGAAATCTATCCAGAAGGGAAAAAAAGACACAATAAGAAGCTATTCAAATTGTAACACTCACCTCCCTATCCTCGGAGCAAAACTGAACGCAGTGGTTGAGAAATAGGGCACCAAAGAGGCCGTGGCAGGCTGAGGGAAGGAAAAACAATTACTCTTCCTGCCGGTAAATGACTTCAGCTTTCTTCTGTGCTCCTAGGGAACTGTTCTGTGTATTCTTATTTTGTTGCTACTGAGTAACAAGTGAGAAAGGACAGGGACCTTTGTGGTGTTTGTAGGATATTTATGGTCTCTTTCCTTCCAGTTCATAAATAAATACAAATTTTAAGAGGAAAGGGGAACTAAGATGGAAAAGAACTCAGGGAACTCTCGGCCTCAAGCCCCCCAGCGCCTTTCCCAGCATGAGCCTCTCTGTGTCCCCCACTGCCCGCCTGGTGCACCGAGAGGCAGAGTCCGGTGGTTGAGGGTCTGTCCCCAAGTGTGAATCCTGTGTTTCCCTCACTAGACCTCTGGCCAGTTCTTCGCCCCTTGTGTTGGTGATTTTTTAATAGTTAAGTGAAGGTTCAAGTAGTGCCCCCTCTCAGGGACGCTGTCGCCGTCTACTGGAATAATAAAATCAGGATCTTCAACCTTATTTTCATTTTTGCCTACACTCCCAACCCCAAAAGCCCACTTAGACACTTTTGCTAACTGCTTCCACTGTGCAACGTCAGCCTCCAAATACGCTGCATCGTGGATGCGAATTCTGTTTGCATGACTGTGAGTTGCTTTGGCCACACTCCCGCCTCGCAAGAGGCAGCTTCCTGGGGCTGGAGCTCAGCGGTAGAGCATGTGTGAGGACCTGAGTTTGAGCCCCAGCACCACACACATGGCTAAGTGGAGGAAAAACAAAATCCAGATGGAAAAATACAAACTGACTCAATCTCTTTCTCTTGGGAAAAAAAAAAAAGTCAGTTGTCAGTTTCCCTCTGATACAAGGCTGTCAACAGATGGCTTCAGGACCCCCCTCTTAAATATATATTTTTACCCAAGTGACCCAGGCCAAGCAGAACTCACTCACCAGAGCTGATCACCAGGCCCCAGGCAGTGTGAGAGAACTAGAGAACAAAGGGGAGCTAAGGGCTATCCTTGAATAGTCACGGCCCTGCCTCAGCTGCCACTCAAGTGGATCACGTGGATAGTCACTCATGGTGGAGTCGACCTCCTGTACCTGGGCAGCCTGGCGACCCCGTGGGTCCTGTCCAGAGTGGTGATCGTGGGATCCACAGCACACAGGACATAGACTAACTCCCGCTCCCAGTTTCCAGCCACCCTTAGCTGTCAAGAAAACTCACGTCAGTCTGCAACCACTCTGCCTCTGTACACTGCATCTGGGAGCCAGGGCCTCTCTCTGCGGACAAAGCTTCAAGTCAGTCTCATTCTCCAGCTCCATTTCCTCCGCGTCCTACTTTGCCTTCTTTCCTGAGATCCCTGTGGTCTTTAAGGCAAAGTTCCAGAATTAAAAGAGCGATGATGATGCGTGCGTCCAAATACCGTGCGGGAAATGAAGTGACTGCCACATTTGTTTGAACATGGGACAAAAATAACTAATTATCAAAGCATAACCCACGGCATTTTAAAAGCAAACCTGGCCAACTGAATTGTTCAAAACCAACTGAACAGGTGGTGTGTGTGTGTATGTGTGTGCGTGTGTGTGTACATGTGCACAGGAAGTCGAGAATTCAAACTACGCTCACCCTTTCCTTAGGTCTGCTTGGAGAACACGGTATCGGCTACCTTGGAGAAAAGGTTTCTGATGCAGTTTTCTGGGCTTCACTCCCCCTGCTGCACCAGACAGTGGTGTGTACCCAGTCACCTGGAGTTCATTGGGCACCCAGAGGGACTCCTTTTACAAATTGAGATTTAAAACCAGTGGGTCTAAGACACCCCTGAATTATGGTCAATTCAGAGAGAGCATCAAATCGAATTATTTACTGGGTCACTAAATGAGAAATAAGGAAAAATGTCAGATGAGAAAAACCTTCATTTGCTCATTTATTCCGTAAAGAGTTTACGACCTCACACCCATTGTGGGCGTGCTCTGACCTTGGAGGTTATACAGCATTTTGCGTCCTTAATGTACTTAAGATTTCAGAGGCAAGAGAAGGGACAATATTGTGGAGCACAGGACACCTGCTGCCACCTCCAGAGGAGTGTCACCCAGAAGTGGATGTCCCACGATGCCTCCCCACTCTGCATTTCAGGATGGAAGGATGGGACTCAGGCAGGGCTGGGTGGAGTGAGGTTTACTCTCACGGAGACAACAGCTTCCATCTCGGGTGCTCAGCTCCCATGGCCGGAGGGACGGTCTGCAGGCACCCTTCTCGAGTGCAGGGGAAGGACTTCAACCCCTTTCCTGTGGAGTCTGAATATGGACACCTGGGATGTCCCTGAGGGCCATTAGTACATCTGCTCACACAGAATAAAGGCGTGCGTGCTGGGTCAGAGAAAGATTCCCAAAGATGTCTGCCCACCCCAAGCCGGGAGGGCTCCTATCTCCCTGCTCCCAGCCACAGCCACTCTTACACAGCTGTGCAGAGATGAAAGGCTGTGCACACAGGACTACCTTTCCTAACGAAAATTCAATGTGGATCTTGTTAATGCATGACTAAGAGTGAGAGCCCTCGGAGACTCCTGGAATCCTGATGTTAGCTTCCGGAAAGGCAGCATCTGAATGGGGCCCTAAGAATAGCAGGTGGCAACTGAGACAGAAAGGGGGTTGGGGAAAGCCAGGCTGGGAAGGCTGTGGGAAGCATTCCAGGTAAGGTCACGAGCTCCCACTTAGAGGTGAGGCAGGGGGTGGAGATGATGAGGGCTGTTTGGACAGCGCTGTGGGTTGAACTGTGTCCCCCACCTCCACCCCAAATTTGTTGAAATTCTAGCCTTGAACTTACTTGGAGATAACATTATTGTAAGATGCAATCAAGTTAGAAAGCATCATTACAGTGGGCTCTAATCTAATCTGACTGGGTGACACATGAGAAGAACAGTTGCGCTCACAGAGGAAAATACCAGGGTGGTGGGAGTAACGTGTCCCCAAGCCAGCGATGGCCAGCGACCTCCAGGAGCTGAGAGAAAGCCACGGGATGGTTTCTTCTCTGTTCTTCAGAGAGTGTGGGGCTAGCTGACACCCAGTTCAGACTCATGGATTCCAGAACCGTGAGATGATGCCTTTCTGTTGTGTTTAGCCTCCCAGTTTGTGGTAATTTGTTATGGCAGCCTTAGAAAACTAAAGCAGATGTGTTGATTGAGTGGATTGAGTTTATCCCTTTGAAAGGGCTATTCCCATGCTATGGCGATTTGGGTGACCTGGAGGACCCTTCTCAGCTGCAGGAGCAGATATTGCTCCAAGATGCCTTGGAGAAAACACTCATTGGTGTTTCAAATTTGCTCACGGTGTGACATTGACTGCCCTTTCTCCTAAGTGTGAGAAATTCCACCTGTGTGCACAGTGAAGCCTGTGGATCCCATTCCTCCAAAAGCACGGGAGGTTCTGAAGGCATCGTCCAAACCTCGGGGCACAGAACTCCTCACTTAATATCTTCCTGTTACATGGGATTCCTTAGCCTCTATGAGACATAACTAAAAACTCTCATTGAATGCTTTTTAAGGAAAACACATATTTGAATTATCTACATTCCACTGAGAACAATAAGACTCAGAGTAAAACACCAAAACTTATTAAGGCTTTGTAATTCATTGCAAATGGTGGCTTTTCGTACGACAGTCCTGAGCTGTGACCCCATTGCAAACTCAGGCACAGATGAGAAGCTCATGGGAGCATCAGAACACAGGGAGGAGAAACCAGGATGTGTGGCCTTAAGTTAAAAAGAATTCATTATAAAGTAACAAGCCCTGCTAGATGACCAAACATGGACCCAAATATGCTTTCAACACTGAGAAGTAGGCGCAGAAGAAAGAAAAATCTTTACTTTAAAAAAGTATTGTAGCAGGGCTGGAGTGGTGGCTCTGTGGTTGCAGCGCTTGCCTGGCATGCACAAGTACACGGGTTCAAACCCCAGCACCCACGTACACAGCTAAGTGTCAGAGGAACGAATGGCATGTGAAAAACTAAATAAAAATTGATTCTCTCTCTCTCTCTCTCACTGTCCTTCTCTCTTTAAAAAAAAAAGCATCGTAGCATCCAGGTGCAAATGGTCACCTGGAAGGACTTCTTTACTCCTAGCTTGGTGCTCAGCACTATCTTTATTTTTAGTAAGAAATGCAGGAGTCGGAATGACACCATTTAGTCTGATTTGGGGCCTCTCAAGGTGAAAAGTGGCCTTGGACTCAGAGATGTGCTTGGAATGGAGGCTGGAAGTGCAGGGGCCCAGGGAGGGTGGACCCTGAGCCTAGACCTATGCGGGAGGCTCTTTTTCACCCTCGTGTTTGCACATCTGCACTGCGGGGCTGGGAGGGCAGCAGTGGGGTGGACAATTGGCTCTGTGATGGCCAACCCTGGTCGCTGGATGGAGGGTTGCCTAGGAAATCGGCCAAGAGCACCTGCAGGGTGTGTCTGGGAGGGTGATTCCAGAGAACTGAGCGGGCAGACCCTCCCTGGACATGAGTGGCACTGTCCAGTGGACTGGGGCCCTGATGGAACAAGAAGCAGAGGGGCAGCTGGCATGAATGCACTCTCTGCTCTTCCGGAGCTGCTGCCGTCACCATGGCCATCAGCTTCCTCAGCTTTGGGACATGGGCTTATCCCCACGATGCTCCAGGGAGCGTCTCAGCATCAGCCTGAGGCCATGGCTACATCACTGGCTCCTCGTGCTCTGAGACCCCAGCATCTTGGGTTAAGCAACTGCTGGCTTCCCAAGCTCTCCCCCGTGGGACCAGCCAGTCTCTTGCTTAGTCAACCCCTTCTCAGAATTATATATACATTCTGTTGGGCCCGTTCCCTGGAGAACCCAACTAACACAGCTCCCACATCTCGGTCAGCCACTCGGCATCCCTCTCACAGTTCCCAGCCTCAGTGTGCAGGCCCAGGATTCTCCCTGCTTGGTCAGGGCCCCTACAGAACACAGGCTGGAGCCATAGCCAAGGTAGGAACACAGGCACAGGCTGGCTGCAGAACTTGACCATGGCAGGGTGAGAGGAGGGAGGCTGCTGGACTTGACCATGGCAGGGTGAGAGGAGAGAGGCTGCTGGACTTGACCATGGCAGGGTGAGAGGAGAGAGGCTGACTGAAGTTTAGCCTTGCTCTAACCATTCTGAGCAGTTTCACATAAACTTTCAAATCCATTCATTTACAGATAAGGAAAATGAGGCTCCGAAGGTTAATTAGTTTTCCGAGAGTCTCAAGTTATCTGAGGGAGCTTAGCAGGGAGAGAAGAGAGTTCAGATTCAGGGTCCAATCCTGAAGTCACTCCATCCTGATTATGTGTTATTAGCCAAGTCATTAAACTTCTCCTTGAAAGGAATAATCCGGCGCACCAAGACCAAAACCAATCGTCGGAGATGGGTTCCCACTTATTGCGGGTGTACAAGAGCATTTATAGGGGATTTTCATGGGGGTTGGGATAGTTAGGAGCAGAGGGCAGATGCTGATTGGTTCTCTGCCCTAAGGACAGTGGTGAAAGTAGGTCATTGGGTATATGTTTGTGCCTGTGGGAAAGTTAGAGCCCGGAAGGTTAGAGCCCGGATGATTAGAGCCAGGAAGAGAAGTTTGGGAGGCGCCTTGATAACAGAGGGGGTTACACTCCTGCCTCAGTTTCTCCCTCTGACAAATGGGGCAAAGAACAACCATGTACTTTTTGGGGTTTTTGCTGAGTATTAAATGACCCACTTGCTACTGAGCCTGGCTCAAAAAGAGGACTCGATAGCATAGCTAGAATTACTGAAGTCTTGGGAGGCCCTGTCACCATCTGTGTGAGGTGGGAGAGTCGTCCACAAAGCAATCATGCTAATAGCTCAAGAGCTGGCAGGTGGCCAAGGACATCCACCTCAGAAGGCCAAGAACTAATCTCAGAGACTCAAGGGCCGAATGGTATCATCCATCTGTGGAAGCTAGAATACTTGGGGAAGCTGTATGTTATACGGCTAAGCTAATAATAACTTTAAATTGTATGATTCTCAACACAACAGGGAGATGACTCCCTAGGATACTTGGAGGCGTAGGGAGGGGGACGGGGGGGGAGGGTATAGGAAGAACTCCTAGAAGACTGGAGGGTGGGAATATAGGGGAACCATCTCAGAAGGAGAGCTCTGCCCTCCACGAGATACCCATTTAACTCAGGAGTTCTTCTGGGGGAAACAGCAACAGGGGGAACCCAAGCTGGGCATCCATGATATGGCATTAGCCCTGGATAACTAAGTATATATACATTGGTTCTTGAATGTTTGATAATGTTTCTCCCTCAATTGTAACTCTATATCCATCTAATAAAAAAAAAGAAGGCCGAGAACAGGGAAGCAGTGTGGACTGCACAGGGGGATGGGAGATGCCCTTGTTGGATCTGCGAGTCACCGTCAGAAGGCAGAGAGGATGGCAGCCTGTCCACAGTTTGTGCGAGACGGGACAGATCAGCTCCACTCCAGTGCGACTGCAACCTCTGAGGGAGGCCGAAGTCACATGGAGGTTATGAGGTCGCCATGAAGACCCCGACTCGCTCTCTGACCATGGCGTGAGTCATTCTAAGATAAGACCATGTGTAGGGGTTGAGTGTGGGGGAAACTCTTTGATATCAAAAATGGACTTGGCTCCAGAGAATGGAAGAAATTCTCCTCTCTCTGGGCTCTTCCGCTTGTCTTTTTAAGAAGTGAGTCATGAGCCAGAGGAAGTCTGGTGACAGTACAGCTGTGTTCCTGTGACCCGGGGACAGACCGCCTTCTCTTGCCAGAACACTTCAAAGCCCGTGGACAGCAAAGGGAAGCAGAGGTACGCAGACTGCAGAGCTTGAGCTGGGCAGGGTGCGAGGAGGAAGGCTGGCTGAAGTCCAGCCTGGTTCGAGGTCCCTCTGAGCATTGTCACATTGACTTTCAAATCCACCTGTTCATGGATAAGAACGAGGCCCCAGGGTTACTTTGCCCAAAGTCCCATGCTGAGTGGCAGAGCTGAGAGTGGCTGGCGAATGTCTCCTTGACCCCCACTGACTGGGGGCTGCACCCTGGCTGGGGCTCCCTCCAGTCCTAGGAACTGGCTCAGCACTTCAGCTAGACTGGGACGCCTGAGGAGCCACCACCTGGGGATGCTACCTGGCTGGAGTGACAGCCAAGGCAGGAACATGGAGCCTGAGTCACCTCTACTTGCCAAGTGCAGTGCAGTGTTCTTGGGACAAGGGATGGTGTTTGCTACACGTGTTCCCTCTCATTAGCATGCTGTGGCTCAACATCCTAAGGCCACAGAGGGGCCGCCAATGGACAGTGTCCCTGTCGGCCACTGTGACATGTTCATAAACACACACCTGGCTGGCTTCCCTTCCTGACTGGCTCTTCCCCTTCCTCCTGTGTGCTTCGTGCGGGCTCCTCTCCCCACCCATGCTAAGGCCAAGGAGCGTCTGCTAAGAAGGCTTCCCGACTGGAGGGCACGGTGGGGGTCCACCCGGCTGGGCCCTGGCGCCCCAGCACCAGTGTGGCAGTGAAGGCATCTCTTAGATGTGATGAGGATGCAGGTGGGCAGACTGTGTGAAGCACAGGACTCTGCTCAGAGTGGCTGGACTCATGCAACGAGCTGAAGGACTGTGACAGGAGAACCCTCCGTGAGTGAGGGTGGCTGCCCAGTGTGTCACGCTGAGCCTGCGAGGGTAGCCATTGCTCTCAGCCTCATCTCCCGGCCCCCCTCAACCCAGGACCTCGCCTAAAACACCCCGCAAACACCTGCGCGGATAAGGGAAAGACTGGACTGTGCCGGTTGTAGAAAGAAAGACGGATTCAAATGGACGAGGGAGCGGAATGGCTTCAAAGCGGCTGCTGCCTTGTCCCATTCGG
Source organism: Aplodontia rufa (assembly GCA_004027875.1). Lineage (NCBI taxonomy): Eukaryota > Metazoa > Chordata > Mammalia > Rodentia > Aplodontiidae > Aplodontia > Aplodontia rufa. The sequence continues at coordinate 5,590 of PVKS010023776.1, read as the reverse complement.
CATCCCTGCTGAGGGTCGGAGTGGCTTTACGCTCCCAGGTGAACACTACTGACTCAGTCACGTGTAAGCACTAGTCCAGCATCAGGACAACAAGCAGAAAGCACGTGCCTCCGAGAAGCTCCAAGCTCTAGAACGAGGCTGCAGCGTTAGCTCCCAGCACAGCCTGCAGCCACGGTCGGTAGGATCAACAGGGGCCGGGGCAGCCAGGCAGCACAATCTGGGTTTGGTGTCAGCTTAATATTTAAGAATGGCTGCAGACGGGGGCTTGAACAGTGGCTCGGTGGTTATGGCGCTTGCCTGGCATGCACCAGTACACGGGTTCAAACCCCAGCACCATGTACACAACTAAGTGTCAGAGCAACGAAAGCCATGTGAAAAACTCAATAAAAATTGATTCTCTCTGTCTCGCTCCCTCTCACTGTCCTCCTGCTCTCACATCACAGGCTTTAACCAAGAGAGCAGAGGGAGGCAGGCTGGCTCCGTGCTGGTGTCTGATCTGCGCAAGGTGATTTCCAGTCGCAACTGGACTGGGACAGGATTTCCCACGCAGGTTTTGAAAGCCTCAGGGGAGGTGATGTTGCTGCCCACTCTTCACCCACAACTCCTGAAGAAAACAGGCTCATTTTCCAGTGGAGAAAGTCTTTTCTCTTTCTTGTTTTCTACTGAATTTGTGTTGGAACCCAAAACCAGAGCTGTAGCACATACTTCACTCAAATTTTCCTTTTGAAACAGAGCTGAGGTTTGTTTTCACAGCAGATTCTGCTCCACAGGTGGTCATTTAGTGTTGTGGAAGAGGAAAGCAAACAGGAAAGCGCAATGATTCCACCTGATGTATGTTGACTTCACAGCCCTTCCTGCCACCGGAAGTTCTCCACCCTTCTCCAAAGATGTTAAATAATAACCATTCCGGAGCCTTGGCTGTGCGGAGTGTCTGGCTTCAGGTACTTTACATGATGGCTGATTTATGAGCTCAGCAAATCTGTTGTTTTCCAGAAACGGAAGCCCGTGCAGGAGTTCTCCCTGGCCGGAGCCCTGCATCTCCCCTCTGGTCGTTCTGCCTCCCTGCGGCTCGCTGCCCAATCTGCCTCTCTGGCTCTGGATCCTCCGGAACGTCAGACTTCCATCTTCAGCCGCCAAGGCCCCATGTGGATGTCCCAGGCGTCTTCCGGTCAGTCGTCCCCACCTGAGATCTTTCTGTCCCCTATTCCACTGCTTTGTATCACTGTCCCATCAGAAGGCGCAAACTGGAAACCAGGCATCCTCCCTCTGCCCCATCCACCCACGGGAGCATGGCTCTCTGGGTTTGCCCTTCCTACTAACTATCTCAACAATGTCCCCTTGTTGCTACACCAGCTGTCACTAGCCTAATCCAGGCTACCATCCCCATAGATCCCATTTCCCACAATGGGACGGGACCAGTTTTTTTTTTTTTAGCATGCAAATAATATTTGTCATATTTGTTATCTATTGATTCATAACAAAGTAGCCCAAAATCTAGTAGCTGAGAACAACACACATGGTTATTTTATCATGGCTGCTGAGGATCAGAAATCCCAGAGTGACTTAGCTCAGTGCTCCGGCCCAGGATCTCCCCTGAAGTCGCAGGCAGCGTCCCGATCAGGGCTGTGGTGACGTCAGGGATTGGTTAGGGAAGGTCAGCCCCCAACTCACTCACAGGCTCATGGGCAGGCCCAGGTCCTCCTGATTACTGGCTGGAGATATCAGTCCCTTGCCATGTGAATCTTTGCAAAGGGTGTCTCAAAGGACAGTGTGCTTCTCTTAGAGTGAAGGACCAGTTGTGGGGGATCCTTGGAATAGAAGCCACAGTCTTTTTATAAACTAATCTCAGAAGTGACAACCATCCCTTCTGCTGTCTTCTATTCATTAGAAATAAGTCACTAACTCCAGCCCACACTCAAAGGATGGGAGCCACACCAAGGCAGAAATGGCAGAAGAGATGGGATTGCTGGGACCGGCTTAGGGCTGCCTTCTTTAATACACCTTGCTTAAACTGTGAGCATCAGTGATTGTAGGGCACGGTTTAAAGGGAGTCTTCAGGGCCACTTTTTCAGTCTCAGACATCTCCACTTTCCCCACACCCCCTGCCTCTTAAGGAGCACGTGGCAACCAGGCTGCCCTTCCATCTGCTCCTACAACTCATCACCCTGGAACAAAGATGTTTCCATGGACACAGGGTCATTAGAACCATCTAGAACCGTTGAATGAACAAAAGCATTTTTCTCTTTTTTAGGGTTGACTTGCCATTTATGGAACTAGTTTAATCCAACTTTGCTTCGTGATTGGAAAAGGTTTTATTTCATTGGTTATAATGAACTGTAAAAACCTTACTAAGTTTAAGAGAGTTGTATGGAATTTCTTTGTAGACATTTCTACAATAAATCTCAATTCCAAAGAACCATGTTTAGAAAAAGCTACATTAGAAAATGTAGTCTCATGTATCAAAATGTCCTGTTGTTTTCTCAATGTGTAAGATACTTGCCCAAAATGCCCAGTGGGGATTAGTCTACACCTCTTTATGTTGTCTGACTTCTTTTCAGTTGCAAAGTTGAATATCACCATGGGGCTTCAGAATTCCAGTTCCAAGCACATGGCTGCTCCCTCCTTCCCCAGAGGATGGCGAACAGGATGAGGAAGTGGTATTCAGAGAGCATACTACACAGTTTCAGCTCTCATTCCCTGTGACTTTTCATCTTATAAGCTGAGCAGGAAATAAAATGGGGTGAGGAGCAGAAATAGTCTCTTTTATTGCAGGAATCTGCACAAGTTCTCCAGCAGCAAAACTCTGAGTGAGGCTTGCTCATGGGGACGGTGACAGGACAGGGCCATGCAAAATCAGTGGATGGTTGACCAGTCAGCATCTCCCACTGTGTTCAGGTTCCACCGGAAATTGGCCCATTGGCCCCCATCTGTACTCCCAGGGGCTGGAGGGTCAGAACACTTGTATTGAGCTTCTGCATGGCAAGCACTCTGCAGGTAGAGAGGGAAAAGTGGCAACTGAGACTCAGTCCCTGTCATAAAGACCACAGAAAACACCAAGGGAAGAGACACCCAAGCCCTTGAAGTTTTCCAGCCCTTCCTACATTAATCAGTACAAGTGAGTGCTCAGGTAAATTTCCAGACTTGGCCTTTCCTCTTAAAGTTCCTTCAGACTTCTGAGTCCTCTACCAGCCCTCAGTGAGGCCTCACATTGATGGCTTGCAGCTTCTACTATTCCTTCCACCCCCCAGCGACCAAAACCTCAGGGCCAGCGTATCAGGGAATGGCTGCCCTGCTGCAAATAGAGCATTACAAATCCCTCCCCGGATTGCTCTTGCCTCTTGCCTTCCTTTCCCACGTGCTGCTTGTTCCCGCATAAATCCGCTTGTCCCTGAATCAAATAGCATAGTTTATAATTCCCCAGGTCTTTGCTTTTGGAGAGCCCAGATGCTGCTGTTTATTGGACAACTGTCTTAGAATGACGGTCCTCGTGTCATGCTGTGTGTTATGCTAGGGTCCCTCCAGCGCTTTCTTCGATTTGAACTACAAGAATGAAATTCTAAAATTTGTTTCTACCTGATTCAGAGTGAAACAGGTTTTCCCACCTTGCACATGCACGATAGCTGACACCTGAGAACGTGGCCGGTGATCCTGGAGGAGAGTGGCCGGTGATCCTGGAGGAGAATGGCTGGGGTTAACACATTCTTAGGTCCCACTCTGGTTAGGGGAGGTTAAGATGTTAATCTCCAACTCAGTAATGCTTCCTGTCTCACAGGGTTGTGGCGGAGGTTAGACAAATTCATGTATGCAAGAAATTTAAAACATAGTACGTTTATTTACATATGTTTTTACCATTGCTATTACAAAGAATGATATTATTTTCACTATGAAGCTATTAGAAGAAAAAAGTATATGACATCCAGCCACAGAAAGGGGGGGTAAGAGAAACTAGGAAACTCAGACCCAGGAAGAATCTCAAAAAGGTAACAATACTTTAAAAGTCAAAGTAAACATCAGACAAAATGGGTTGTGGAGAATAACTTCAAACATGTATCAGTAGTCCCAGTGAACGCAGACGGACCGAACCCTCCAACTGAGAAAGAGTTAAACACAATAACTGCAAAAAAGCTCCATAATTGCAATTTATAAAAACACAATTAAAACTCTAAGATGTGGAACGATGGAAGAAAAAGATGAAAAATTGTATATTGGGCAAGTAGAAAAAACGAGCAAGTAGCTATATTATCATTCAACAAAAGACTTTAGGACAGACAAGGCTATTGATGGTAGAGAAGGTCGCTATATAAAAAGCTAAACTCATCAGAAATATACCCTTAACTGTGCAGTTGATTAAATGGCCTAAAATACAAAAGATTCACAGAGAGGAATAGACACGTCCACTACCACGGTGTGAGCATTTAACATCTCTTCGTTGTTGATATGTGAAGCACACCAAAAATGAACACAAAAATAGAGAAAAATTAAAAGCAACAATCAACTAGTGAGTTTAATGAAAGCTTACAGAATCGGAAATCAGAGAACACGCATTCATCTCTATATTCTGTGCCTAGGTCACTTGAAAAAACTAGACCGCATACTAGACCTTAAAGCAGATCTCAATAAATTTCAAAGAACTGGAATCATGTGAGATTTTTTTAATCTTGCTGCAATTAATAACAAAAATATAAATTTAAAAACACAGACATTTGAAAATTTAAGAAGTACACTTGAATAATGTTTAATGTAAGAAACTACATTTAATTGAATGAAAAATTAAATTAATGAAAATAATGGATGTCAAAACTCGGGATACTGCCAAAGCAGTATTTCTAGAAACATCTATGTCTTAAAAGCTCATTAGAAAGAAAGAAGAAAGGAAAAAAGAAAGAAAGAAACTTGAGGATCTGAACGTCCAGCTTGAGAAGTTATGAAAATAATTTCAAAAAAACTAAAAAAGCAAAAAGAATAGAGTAAGCAAAAATAAATGAAGTAAGAAGTAAAGACAAAAAGAACTAATGGAGTCAAAATCGAGATTGGTTCTTTAAAGAGATAATAAAATAGACAATTTTTTGCTGATATTGATAGAGAAAAGCATAGAGCAGAAACAAATAAAAATATTAAGAGTGAAAAGGGGTCAATATACAGAAAGAACAGAGGTGTTAAGAAAGAAAGGAGAATATGAACAGCATTAGAGAAGAATCTAGATGAAATGATCAAATTCCAGGAAGTGTACTTAGAGAGTAAGAGAAAGTTTTGATAGTTCTGTTATCATTAGAGAACTTGAGTCAAAGCCTGTATACCCCTTCCTCAGAGACCTAGCTGGTTTTGCAGGTGACTTTTAATAAGCTTTTATATAATTGCTCATCTGTCATTTTTTTTAAAGTGAGAAGGACAGTGAATGAGAGAGAGAGGCAGAGACAGAGACAGAGACAGAGGAAAACAATTTTTTATTGAGTTTTTCACATGGCTTTCATTGCTTGGACACTTAGTTGTGTACATGGGTGCTGGGGTTTGAACCCATGTACTTGTGCATGCCAGGCAAGCACTGTAACTGCCACTCCAGCCCCCATCTGTCTTTTTTTTTTTTTTTTTT